>JAVFBZ010024378.1:0-11374 GCA_032466195.1 Katharina tunicata
GGCCACGAGGGGTCTCCTCAAAAAACACTAAAAGATAACATATGTACATAAAGTGTCATACTCATTGAAAATAAAAAGTAATATAGATGTTTAAAAGCAACTTTTAGGTTACTTTTTTTAACGTGTATGTCATAGTATGCAAAATCAAAAAAGGAAATGTAAACAATTCATAATATAATCCTTATGTAATTTTTACATTTCACACTCCTGGTAACACATACTGATTTATCTTAACTTTTACAAATCAAATCTTTTAGTTTCTTTTACAAACCGTTGAACACTGTTTAATAGTTGTGTATTTCTTCAAAACTCAATTCAATAGAACCAAATAATAATAGATTGCAAATATGTTTTGAGCATGTTGATATAAACAAAGTATAACGTACTCCAGGAGATATGATATCTGTGAGGGTTGTGAGCATGAGTTTCCGCTTAGTGGCATATTTGGGGCATTCTAACAAATAATGATAACAGTTTTCATTAGCATTTCGACATTTATGACAAGATTGATCTAAGACAATATTATATTCAAACATTTATAATACAAGGAAGTTACATATAGTATAAGAGAATCTCCAAACATAGGATTTATTTAAATTCAATTTTCGGCTTTATTTTGCCAGCATCATTTAAACATTTACGCTTAATGCATGTTTAGATCTGTAAATGTGTGCTATGTAAAATGGTCCGAAATTTGGTTTTAATTTGCCACTACGCAGAAAAAATAATTTATAGTGGTTTACTTGCGAAAAATCGCGAAAAATATAACCATGTATGTTTTATCATCATGATGTTTCATTTTAATTGTACACTATTATCGGGTAGCTTTCTTTTCCCTGGGTATTCATAGTGTCATACATAGCATTGGAGGGACATTATCTTTCCAAAAGCAACAACACTTAAGTGACTTCATATTAAGGCCTTCTGTAGGAATACACCGCCGTCATACAAGTGAAATACCCTGGAGCACGGCGTTAAACACCAATCAATCTATCGTTTCCTTGGCATGTGGTTGGATGGAAGCATCATGTGCCCTGGTGTTCTCTAAAGCTAAGGAGCATCAGGAAGCCGATTTGTCCTGGTGTCTTGTTTTTGTCCTGCAAATGTACTGTGGCGTCTTTTATGTTGCCGGCGTCGCTTATAGGGTGGTTCCATACACCCATTGGACTGGCACTCCGGCTTATAAGTGAAATAACCTAAAATGCGGCGTAAAACCCCTAGCCATCAATCAATCAATCTTTTAGTTAGAGTTTCCATAGCTGGTGTATATAAATTCTATATTTTCATGGTTTTCTTTTGTAGACCACGTGGCCGTCCCAGATTTCAGTGGAGGTGCGATGGAAAACTGGGGTCTCGTAATTTACCGCGAGACTTCGTTACTTGTCGATCCACAGGCCTCGTCTAGCGGTGACATCTATTTGGTGACACTTATTGTAGGCCACGAAATCGGCCACACAGTAAGTATTTGCAAAATAATCGGTTTCGATACAAAATCATTGGAAAGTGCCATTGAAGCCTTTTGCGCAGGACGGGATTTTTAAACAACCATCTGGGTTGGGATAAGGTAACATTTTACTGCCAATAAAGAGTGTCATATCAAACATGGGACATTCGAGTTAAATTTATCCAAAGTGTGATTGCGTGCGTTCAAGACATTGTCTCATTTATTCTTACGGAAACCGTACTGGGATGCATAGGTATATTCAAAATGAAAACAGACTTAAATGATTAGGGTAACAAAGAAATTATATTGTGAAGTGACGTCATACAACTTCGCTTCGAACTTAATACACTTTTGAACGACCGAGTCTCAGTCGATGTTTTGGAGTTTTTCGCCGTACTTAAGACTATTTCACTTACACGACAGCGTGCCAGCCCAATCAGTGAAGGAAATCCCACTGAGCGACCCTCTCAATTCACAACATACCACAGGACATTTACAATGCGAAATACAAGACACCACAACAAATTGGTTTCCAGATGCCCCGTAGCTCATAGAGCAATAGGGCGCAGGAAGCTCCCGCCAAACAACAGCCTTAGTGGATGAAGAATCGTTTTGTAAGTAGGCAAATATATAGACGTCATGTCGGTGATTAGATCGAGTTAAACACCAAATAAAAAAAAATAAAAAAAATAAATAAATAAAAAAATTAAAAATTAAAAATTTTAATAAAATTAAATGTAATCTTATGCTCCTGATTTCAGTGGTTTGGCAATTATGTGACGATGAAATGGTGGGATGATTTGTGGTTAAATGAGGGATTTGCCAGCACGCTGATGTTCTTTGCCATGGACCATAGCTACCCAGAATGGACTGTGGTAAGTACCCTAGATCTCATTCCATTGTATGAAGTAGAAACAATCCAGATGAGCTGTTGGACTGCTGAACCCCCTCAAATTCTAGAAGATGTCAGCATTCAAGGAGCGTTCCCTGCGGGGGTTCACGGGGGTTCACGGTTTTCCGCCGGACACTGTTTATTTGACCCAAATGGAAAGAATAGCAAACACGAGAGACTGATCTATAGTATCGACTTCCGATTACGTCTTTTTTGATTGGTGTAAAATATTTGTTTTTTTTCAAAGCTGCTCTAAACAGACCAATCACTCATAACATCAGGTAATGGAGACTGATGTAGATAAGATAAATAAAAAGTGAAATTTTGCATTTAAATTTATATTATAAATAGCATGTAAGAACGGTGTAAATAAAATAAGTCAACGCACAGTTATGATCATTTACCCAGTAAACTATAGAAATAATTTTTCAGTGTCTCATTAAAATGTGTCTTTATTTCGAAGCAATAAATGTGAATTTCTGCCAGTTCTTAAATTTATCGAATATTTCTATGATTTCCTTTCTAGACGATATTTGATCTCAGTCTTTGATAATGGTTGCTGAATACAAATACTACTTCCGGTAAAAAGAGACATGGTATCTCTTTGAATATCTAAGCATGTCAAATTCTGGTATAATTTCTGTTTTTAATATTTGATATCAGTATGCGATAATGGTTGCTGAGGATATATTTCCGGTCATGGTATCCGACTCGCTCGAGGCATCACATCCGGTTTCTACTAAGGTCAACCATCCGGATGACATCATGCAAACATTTGACATAATTTCATACAACAAGGTGAGTTTGACCCAGTTTTCAAGTTGGACTTTTTAGTATGAGTTTGACCTAAATATATCAATACAATTTATATAGCAAAACTGAGATTTATGGTACGATAGCTTTTGTAGCTACTCTGTAGCATACAGAGTATCCTTTAAGCGGCCTCGTCCATCGTTGATGCATACTTCTGTACTGTAATTGGTCTAGTACGTAATCCATATATAACAATACAGAACGTCACAATAAAAAAATTATTTTGAAGTTTTTGCACTTAGCGATTTTACCTTGTCCAATTCAGTGATTTCCAATTCTATTTGGAAGAATTGAACTCTAAGATATGTCATGTATTAGAAATGCCCACCTCGCGCATTGTTACATTTAAAAAGTAATTTTATTTTTCAACGAGAGTAGCAACATGGCCGCCAAATTCGAAAATCGAACTCGAATTTTGTTTTGAAATTATTGCCACGGAGCAAGAGTTCCCAGCGTTACTTCAAATAAGATCAAAAAGAATTGAAGAAAATGGACAATAAGCATTGAAAAAATACGGAAAGTGCAAATTATGTGTCAGCATGGCCTTGTGTGTTGCGGACATTAGATTAGAACTTAAAATTGTACAGTTCTGTTGCTACGTATTATCGCTGTTCACTTAGACGCTATCGTAACGATGGTTAGCTGCACCACCGTCGACTTAAGCACAATTTCCACAGCGTCCTTTTCAAGTTCAGAGAAAACATGCTATCCTGACTATAGCTAACGTCAAGCCCGCCAATGGGTTACAATGTCAAATGTCTGTTTTACAAGAATGCCATTAACTAAAGGTGTCCAACTCCGCATCTTGTACACAGTCCTCGGAATCCAGCAAATAATGATGACATCTCATCCAAGTGCCGTTTATGCTACATTTGTATAAAACGGTCCATTGATTCACTTCGGTGACGGACCTAGTATGTAGGCTAATGACTGGACAATTGAAATATAACTGTAAGCTCCATAGGGGTCCTTCGGCGCTTGACCTGATCAGTCGACTATTACCCCAATTCACCTGTTCCACGTGATTTGACTCTATGTCTGCATTAGTCTTTATGTACTTAGTTATGCCAAGTAGTTCGAGTTCAACATCGCCTATCTCTGGTATCTTCCGTTCCCTCCGTTTATCGGCTTTAGTGTTATTACAGTATATTTTTAGCCCATTAGCGGTATATTTATCGCTGCAGGCAATTATCGTATCGCATGTAGATAAACGTATCCTATAGGACATCTAGTGCATTATGCGCCAATAAAAATCGACAAAGAGACAGTAACAACAAAGAGAATGAAGAAATAAAATAGAACTATTATATGGAAGGGGATCGCTGCCAGAACTCTATGTGTGTTAATGCCTTGTGCTATGTCGCTTGAAGAAATTCAAACTGCCTATTTTGACAAACTCGTGCATGTTATGTGACTATATCGGCTTGTTGCCTCGGAATTGCATTCGCCCAGGCTGATTTGCTCGCCTTGTGTACAGAGTTGGTAACATAGCAGGTTTTCCAACATAACAGACTTAGCCACATGAATTTGGATAGTAGGATGCTCGTGCAACAGACTTTATTTCCGGTTATGGGAGTTAAGGGTTGGAATGTCTTCAAGCGACATAGCATAAGGCATTTACACAAATAGACTTTTGGCGGCGATGCCCTTCCATACTGTCAAGCATTACAGTAGGTCGAAATGACTAATGCAACAGGGAATCAAGTCACGTGAAAAAGTTTAAATGTCTTCATTTGCCGATTAATCAGGTCAAGTGTTATGACGTTATGACGTTCACACCTGTATTCAAAATGCCTAGTTATTACATACAAGGTCCGTCACTGAAGTGGTGGTGGTGTTGATTTATTTAGATGGCGGCTCCATTCTAGTGAATGATGTGCGCCATACCAATATTATTACATTATGAGTCTATGTGGGCATGTTTAAATAGGTTACCTCACATGAGGAAAGATCAGCATAGGTTAGAGGTATATTAATTACTGGGAGTCAAAACGATGTATTTGTACTAGGAACTTGACAGTCCTTTCTAGAATTCCTCATTGATTCTTTGTTGGATTGAGTCAGCCACCCAATGTGGGATTATGGATTCCAATACACTGAAGATCAGAGTAAAACTGACGTCCCTGACCCTCATACACTGGACAGTGAAGTAAAATATGCGCCAAATTCTTTTCAACTAAGCAATTGGCAAACAAGCCAGTCTCATGCTGACTAAATCTCCTGAGATACGAGTTACTAGGGATATGCCCTGATCTTAGGCGGACACAAAGGTTACATCAACTTTCTAAACGAAAGGGATACGTCAAGACGGTTAGAAACAGACTGATTAAAGTCGTAGTGAATCAATGAACCGATTTATACAAATGATGTACAATCTGCATACTCGGGAAGTTAAAAAACATAATCTGAGAATGTAACGGCTTTTTCTGTTTACCACTATTCATCACAAGATTTATCAGAGCTTTGGAACATTTCCAACAATGGTTACTTTAAATAAACTAACGGATGTTTCCAAACCAGTCCACTGGGACGTAATTTCGGATTAATATCTATGTTGCTATAGACAAATTTAACTGTTCGGCTTTATGGTTTATCGGTTAGAAGTGCCGAAAATATGAACGATTGAAGGAACGTATCAATGAAGGAATGAACGACTGTATGACTGAGCGAATGAATGAATGCATCACTGACTGATTGACTGACTGACTGAATGAATGAATGAGATACTAGTATATATTTTTTTCTGCTTGCAGGGCATGGGAATATTAAGGATGTTGAAGGGCTTCCTTGGATGGGATAATTTTAGAAATGGACTTCGGGTAGGTGTATGATTTAACGCGGGTGTAACAAAATTATTGTTGTCTTGTAAAGTTTTGCTTTAGTACTATTAATTTTGGGGGTGACGTCGTATTTTTAGATGAAATTTGTTTTATAAAATTAGCATGACGCCATCATCATTCAAAATATAGACAACTAGTTTGTATATAGTTTGTACAAAGAAACGTCAGGATATTCGATGGTGTCAATGTCGATTTTATCTCAGCGATGAATGTCACACAGAAGTAAAGGTTGTCTAATGCTGATCTATTTATGTCACTTTAAGCTATCACTTTAACACTTCGAATGAGACATTCACCCAACGAACGACAGGCCCTACAGGCCGAATAGTATTGTTTACAACTAGTTTGCTAAAATTACGTCCATTATCATTCTTTCTCCCACGCAGACGTGGATTTAGTCCGCCATTACCCACAATACTACACATATCTGTAACAGCCTGATGGGGTAATTATCTCCCTTGAAAAGGTCACGATGCGTCTCTCACACAATAATGACAATTTAATGTGTTTTCTGTTCATAGAACTACGTGAATAAATACAAATTCCGGAACGCGGAGATGCGGGAGCTGTGGGAAACGTTTTCTTCGGTAAGTATCGAGCATAAATCATGAAACCTCACACTGATTAAATACGAATTAAATATAGATCTATGTTACGCTGGTTAACAGCCCTGTGAAAATATTTCAGAGCTCTAGAAGAATGCATTTACGGACTGACGACTTGGGGCGAACATATAATACATCGCCTACCTTCGGATAACAAAATATTGAAACGCTTCCTTCTACCGGAAATTAACCAAAGGCTTATTAGTCATGTACATCATATAGTTTACGTCATACTAAAATAGACTCATACCTTTCTCCAGATTGAGAGATTAATGTAATGAAAGGCCATCATTGTTGTAGTAATGTTTCCGCAAAAAAGTGCGCAGACAAGTGAATAATCTAAATTTTACTACCAACTTATTTAAAATTAAACGGAGAAAAACAGTTCAATTTGAAGTCTGTTAAAGCAGAAACGGTTCACTCCGTTGGTCGTTTTCCGACAATTTAGAAAAAATAATTTACATATCTTTATAGAGACTTTCCGTTATTTTTTTCCCTTTAGATTTGCAGGTTAAAGTAACATAAGCACTCAAAATTAGGTGTTTCCAACAAATTCTAATTGCCTTGATTTTAACTAACTTTGACGTGCATAAACTTAAACAATTACTTTGAAATGAAAATTATCAAGTTGTTTCAAGGCTAGTAATAGCCAGGAGAAATCATGCAATAATTCGAATTCAGCATAAGAAAGGCCTGCCATTTTTCCTCGTATGCCTCAAGTAAAGCTTTTGATCTCGCCGAGTTCATGACCGTATATGGATAAGTTAAGATTTTGAAAGGGGCGGGGCTAATTAACGTTTGACTTGGAGTAGCGTTGATACATCTAAGGGTGGCTCAGTTATGACCGCTGATTGACACATCCAGATAATAATATTCTGACAGAAAATTCATTTTTTATTTATTTTAGTTTTTATTAACCTCTCCTTCAACCCATACAAATTTGATGTTAGAATTACTGGCAAGCCTCTAACTTGTACTTCTTGAGAAAAATATAAATTTTTCATGAGATTCTGTGATAACGCAAAATTCAGAGTTTTGAGTGCATATGTTACTTTAAGTTAAATTTGGAAGAAAAAAAAAACAAGAGAAAAACAACAACTGAAACTAAAAATTCTGCCAGTATAGTTAGAGCTTTTTTCGTTATGTCCGTCATGTATGAACTAACCTTAAAACTTCTTACAATTGAGGCAATCGAACTTTGTTTGAAAATCCATATTTTGGGTGCGTATTTGACTTTAACTGAGTATGGACATATTATGCATGAGTAAAGATGTAAGAATATACATCGATTAATTAACTTTATTTGATTGGTGGCATACTCAAGGGTATTTCACTTATATTGCAAATTTGAGCGGAATGGTGGAAAACAGGAAAACATTTATCGGAAGAACCGCCTTCGATCTCCGCAGCCACGAGAGAACTTCCTTTATATACTCAAGATCGACAACGGGATTTTTTTGGGATATCTTCGTAACTTCCTAAGTATATCGCTTTAACATGATGCTTGCTCCTCGCTCGCAGACAATTAAATGTAATATAATTGTTCTTTTGGTGCAGGCAATAAACGGGTCGTATAAGGTTGGCCAGATAATGGATACCTGGACGCTACAGATGGGCTACCCTGTAATCACTGTTCTTGACGAAGGGGATCACTACTTATTGGAACAAGAGCGATTCTTGCTCAATTCACAGACATTTGTCAACAAGAACGAGTCCCCCTTTGGGTAAGTCATGTTTAACTCTGCCTTTTTCTTCATTACCAACACTGCTGGAGGTGAGCGTGGGCTATAATCCAACTAAAGCATAGCATTTGTCATCATTTGGTGTGTGTATGTCGATACCAACTGGTGTTAAGCCAGATACTTTTTCACGGCCATGAGGCAAGTTCAAAATGACAGAGCTTATATATGCACCATTGAAGCATTGCTACTAAAAACACCATTTGTGTCTAAGCGCTCATGAACTCCAATTTGATATATATATGTTCTTAAGTTTCAAATTCTCCGTATCTATGACAAATGCCTTTGTTCAGTCGCAGATGCGTGCATATTGAAGCAATTGGGTGCAACTTGTCGTCGACGGTCGCAGCAAAATAAAACTTGTTCTACTCGCCTGCATATGAGGACCAAAATTTCCCACCAATCTGTTGCGACTCGTCGAAGACAATCGGCAGCAAACTAGCCGCAGACAATTGCCGACAGTCGCCAGATACGCTTGGCTTTATATAGACATGCTCAACAATTGTTTCGATTACAAATTTGTCAACGAATGGAAACAAATAAATGCTCAATAAATATACCATTGTAACGTAATAGCATATTATTCTAGGGTGATCTTCGTCACTCATCTGGCATGCACGCCGTACTGGAGTTAAATAGGGCATAAAGCCGTAATCAAACAAACAAGCAAACAATCTTCGGACTTGGTGTCGTATGCTTCACACCGTTCGCCTCACCCCAATCCTCTTCACTGTTTTCAGTACAACAAAGCTCTTAGACACGGGTAACACCTCACGGTTTTTTTTCGCTAGGTCACACAGCATAAGCCCTTGTCGACCAAAGAACAAACACTTGCTTTTGTTTTCCAAGTACACGACGTAGTTCTGCTCCTTGTACCTTGGTGGGTGGATCGGTGGAACCCTTCAATGCTCTGCATGGTGCTCTCGGGATTTGTTCTGTTGTCCTGTTTTTGTCCTGTAAATGTCATGTAGCGTCTTCTGTGTTGCTGGCGTCTTTTAGGGTGGCCTTCTTTATTCCTTGGGCTGGACTGCCTTTCATATGATTGAAATAACTTTAAGAACAGCGCAAACACCAAATCAAACAAACAAACAAATGTTACAGTGTCCGTATTCTACTGAACCCACTTCCATTAGTACTATCCTGATACTGTCAATGTGCAGTCTAAATTTGTTTGTCCCCTTCACTGTACCCGGAATAGGTTCGATTCCCCATCTGTCGACTATAGGTATATGAGGAAAGTTCTCCAGTGGCTGTGGAGTTCGCAGTGTGGTTTTTACGAGGTTTCTTCACAGTTTTTCACCATACTCTGGCAAGGCAAAGTCGTCATATTAGTGAAGTAACGTTAAGCACGAAACGCCAATCAAATAAATAAATAAATAAACTTAATTTGTTAAATTCTTATTGTTTCAGTTACAAATGGCACGTGCCGTTTAAGTATGTCACTGAAGAAGATGTTGGTACAACTAAATTAGAGTGGATGCCTATGGGATCTGGTGAGTGAAATGCACATTTCTGGACTGACAGTGGAAGTTTGGACATAATATGCACGGACCGTAGGGTGGGAGCCTCTTGTGCCCTGGTGATCTCTGAGATAAGAAGCGTCAGGAAGCCCATTTGTTGTGGTGTAATGTTTTTCGTCCTGTTATTTTTGTGAAAATGTCCCATAGTGTTTTGTGTTGCCACCGTCAATACGGGTGGTTTCCTTTTTGGATGACACGCCGCCATATATAGCCGCGGTTACACTGGCCAAAATTGGTGGGTTTGAGCCGGCTCTGATTCGCGTTTACACGGCAGATATAGGTGGACTAAATTTGATCCAGATCAGAATAATCCGCCTTTGTTAACCCACCAAATTTGATTGCTAAACAATAATCGGCATTAGTTTAGTTCACATACAGGTGGCGTTCTTGGGTTGCTGTGACGTTTTCTTGGAATGCCGTGACGTTTTCTTGGAATGCCGTGACGTTTTTCCATTGTGTAGCCGCTCGCTCAAGCTCACTGGCAGTGTGCCAAGATTTCCGCGAAGCTTTCTGGCAGGGCTTTCAAAAGTGCCGTGTAACCGCAAACTGTCATCTTTGGCATTTTTAACATTTAACATTTTGTCAGTTGTTTTGGGGGTCTGCTGGGAGCAAGAATTTTTTTCTCAAAAACTTTCAAATCCAGTAGAAGAATTTGACGTAAGAAACACAGTCGCTGTTAGGCCCGATAGTTACACTGCATCACATGCAACAACTATTAAAGAGCAAAAGCGACGAATGCGACAACACTGAAATACGAGTCATATTTATTTATTTAACTTAATAGAATTGTGCCATTTTGTTTTAGCTTGGATCCCAAAAGAAACGGACGGTTGGTTGCTGGGTAATATAAATTACGAGGGTTTTTACCGAGTGAATTACCAAGAGACAATGTGGGTGAAACTGACGGAACAGCTGCGCAAAGATCACACCGTAAGTTTTGACAACTGCAAATCTGTGCAATGAGGTTCGCAACGGTTAAAAGGGAGATAAATCTGTTACTCATATAACGGGCAGTGTCAACTATCTCACATTCTAAATTTTATTCGGAGATATTCGGCGAGACTTCTCCTCTATGGTATCACTGCGCCATTTAGTTTATCCCAAAAAATGGCATCAGGAACTATGATTTTTACTATCTTATTTTCATGGTTTTCTCTAAGATGTGATTAGAAACATATCTTACTTCCACATTCGTTTCTTCATTATATTATGGCACGTGTTTAGGCTGTAGGCTAAAATGTGGATCCCCTAAAATACGGGAGAACGAGAGATAAAATGGCTGCGTGATACACCCAAGCTTAGATTCGGACATCGGCCACTCCATAAATCAATCGAAAATCATCTCATATTTCCAGGTAATACCTCAGGCGAATCGGGCGGGTTTGATTGACGATGCCATGAATTTGGCCAGGTATGTGTTTAGAACTGATATGTTATATTATAGGATATTAAAGGTTATTGGCGCATTCATTTCTAATGGAGCGGGGAGACCCTCCCACTGACTAGAGTTAAGAGGGTGTG
>JAVFBZ010024411.1:0-26356 GCA_032466195.1 Katharina tunicata
GTGGTTAAACCGTCTACTCTAATCTGGATAATTCATCGAACAAACTCAGTATTAAGTGATTAAACCGTCTACTCTATTCTGGATAATTCACTGAACAAACTCAGTGTTAAGTGGTTAAACCGTCTTACTCTAACAGTTATTATTTAGGTCCTTGCCTTCTATTTTGTAAATAAAGTTTTGCTTGATTTACCTTCTCAGTTGTAATATTATAACCCATTCAGTCAGCCAACACTGAACTTTTATTAGGTTGTATACCCAGTTAAGCTTGAGCTTCATGTCATGCCATGTGCAATAATCATTATAATGTAACACATATGTTGTGAATGGAAATATTCAATTCTACTCTTTAATAACCTTTAATACATTCTCTTTAAAATCTGTTCACTTTTGAAATTAAAAAAAAACACACACACACAATTTATATTTTTTGATTTGTTGTTAAGCTTATAATTATTAAAAGAGAATATAATAAGTTGAGACGCTACAGTGTCAACCCAAAACCGGTAACTCTCCAAGCAATCATACAATCAGGACATTTGCTATGTAACTCTCAAAACAATCACCCAATCAGTACATTTGCTATGTAAAATGTAAGGTACATGTGATCACAACACCAAAAACAGTGTGTACATGACTCTGAAAGCCTCTATTATCAACTTTCAATTTCAGAAAACTTGACATTTACTGCATCATTTTGGATTATTATCCAAAGCACTTAATTAATGGTATTAATTACTCTGTATTAATCAGCAAATTGAGATAATCAGCTGTTAATGATAGAGTGTGTTTTGCGACATGATTACTGTTAATGATTGCTGTGCATTCCTCTGCAGCTCCTGTAAAATATCCCATTAGTCCAAGTTACAGACAGCTTAGGTTGTGTATTATTATTTTATAACCTATTGGCACTCTAGAGGATGGAACTTTCAGGTTCTGTGCCCCCCATCCTACTGGTAATCCAGTATGCTAATTACCCAAATAGAGGACAATGCCTTGGCCAAGTTGGTTGAGAATGGTCCCTTTCAGTGTAGCCCGTATTAATATGGGTTTCTTTGCAGTTTTCCACCATATACACTGACAACACAAAATAGGGTGAAATACCCTCGAGCATTCTGTTTAACGTCAATCAAATAAATAAATAAATAAATAAACAAATACAATTTTGCGCAGTACTTAAGAGTTATTAACTGTGATGACATCGCCATAGCCCAATAGATGTCACAAAGAAAGCAGCTTTCTGATGGCCCTCAACTTAGGGAACACCAATGCACAGGAAGCTGCGGCCAACCACACATCTGACAGTTAATCTTTGTCTCAGTAAGTCCTTCATCCCTTGTAAATGTACTGTGTCTGTCAGCACTGAGTTTATGAAGAATGTGTGTTTAATCAAAGTTTGTGGGTATAATCAGAGATGAAGGCAAAGATTTTGCCTGATTTCTTCTGTGTTTCCTCAACAAAAACTCACAATGTAACTCACAAACTAATAAAGAATATGAAAACGTAAACTGTGAGACACTATCTTGCATATCATTATTTTGATCTTAGTTTAAATTTTAGTTTAAAAACCTCATCATGCGTCACTCTTACTCGACCCAGTTTAGTTTTGGAAAGTTAATCTCCACAGAGTTTTATGAATGAACTCTTTGTTGGGGAGGTGACCTCAATGAGGCCTGCTGGGTAATGTCACATAACTCTAGCATGAATGGTAGAAACAGACTTGCTCATAACTATATACTGAGCCATTATATTTCTCTTCTCTTTTCTCAATGTGTAGTAGTAGTACCAATAGCTAGTTTACACAAAATAAGTTTTCATGTGTTAAGTTGTGTTTGCGGTTCAGCTAGTTTGTTTTTGTTTTTTTGTCTTTTTTTTAACTCCTCAATTTAAAGCTTCAAAAATGTGTAGGCGTAAAGATATGTGCTTGTTGAATTGACCTTGACTTAATAAAGCCAAATTATATAAGCCATAACAAGACGACATTCATTGGATAGATCATAGTTTCTCGTGGGTGGTTGGCAGAAAGGGACGGATCGGGAAGCTGATCTGTTGTGCTGTCTTGTTGTTTTTCCTGCAAATATCCTGACGTGTCTTGTGTATTGCCAGTTTCATTCAGAATGGTCTTATGGGCGAAATACCATCCCATTACATTATCAGGGGATGAACGACCTAATGTTACAAAACTTAACTTTCAATGGGTGGTAATGCATTGGTGTTGCCTTAGCGGAGGGCATCAGGAAGCGGATGCTTTGTGTCATCTATAATGGACTAGTGCACAAGTAAAACCTCTGTCGTCAAGGGCGCTTTGACACAAACAAGTTTTTGTTTATCTATTTATTAGATTTGCGTATTTCATTTACATTTATTGAGTTAACACAATATAAAAATCATACTCAATCAAAGTTGTCAGCGTTAGCCTGCCGATCCCACTTTGATGTACTTGCAGTATTGGCATTAACTACATCTACATCCATCTAGTCCATCTACAGATTACAGACAGACGATGTCAGTTGATTCGGAGGTCACTGCTCAAGGTTTCCTCTCAAACACATAAATTCACTTGAGTATAGCATTAAACATAAAACAAACAAACATTAATACTTAAAACTGAACTACCAATTTTGAACCTTCAAACCCACCACATGCTTGTTGAACCTTGGGGTGTCAAAGTTTCAAGAAAGCATAAGTTTATTTTATACTCTTCACACATCAGAAAGTAAAAACCAGAATAACAGAAACCTTGTAAGTTGAATGGAATATGTGATCTCCTTTTGCTGTCGGGGATTTGAAAATTGATGGCAAAATGAAGCGCCAACATATTTAGATCAAAAATGTGTATTTTTTGTTTAAAGTTACGCCTCACTTGCACTATACAGTTAAAATAGTTTTTGTGTGTCTTTACCAACAGGCCATGAGACACAATAAATAGATTTTAGTTGATACAATGTTGCCGGCTGACCCCATGAGGGAATCATACATGTACACAATCTTAATAACACTTTGTTAAAAACTAAATCACCAACATTAAATGTCATTTCAAGGCGCCTACTCGACTCTGAACTAGACTATGTTCTTCCTAAGAGAGTGTTATTCCCCATAAAATACTCGATAACAATGCTGTTAAGTTTTGTAAAGTCATGCTGTTCTAAGAGGTGAACGGTAAGACCATTGGACTATGATGCATGTGTACTTAATAAGTTCTTTGGCGTTTCCTTGAAATTGAGAATGAAGTTAATTAGCGCTGGAAGGATGGAGTTCATTTGGAACCAGGAAGTTTTCGTTAAAATCCCATTGTTTACATTTTCAGGCCAAGCTCGTGGCTATCTTGGTTAATCATATCGTTCTATAACTGATGTTCACCCGCCAATAGTTAAACCAAAGTGAAATGCCCTCGAGTACAAAGTGTAAAATCAATCAAATTAACCACTCGCCTATATGGGGACTGTTTAACAAAACCTTTTGAAATTTAAGCATATTAAGTTACTATGATGTCCTTTTGTTTAAAAAAAGTAATTTAACACAGTTGATGTCCACACTTGATGATGTTAAATGGATAAACTCTTTTTATCTTTTGATATGGGTTCTCAGCAGTACTTGAAGGAATGTCACTCATGGAGCGAAAGATCATAGATTCTCATCCAGAAAATAATCAGTAACCACAAATTCTGGGGCAAAACATGTGCAAATTTACACAATGTTTTTTTTTATTTTTGTTTATTTTGATCATTCAGTCCCGATCCAGTGTACATGATGTGTACCAGGGCAGACAGAGGACTGTAGTCATGATGTAACTGGGCACGGAGATAAACCTCCTAATATTTTATCCAGATGTTTGACACCTTTTCCCACGGACTTCCTGTCATCTCTCAATTGGATTACTAAAATCAAAAATAGACTGGCAAAATTAGGACAGGATCATTCAGTTAGGGACTAACTAAAACAAAACAAAAAATTTGGGACATTTACAAGAAAAAATTAATACTCATCTTTTTGCAATCAGTTTGGGTACATTATTGGAACACAGATTTTATGGAAATCAACTTCTTCTTTATTATTTCACACGACGTTTCGACACTGTTACTAGTATCTTTGTCGTGTGAAATAATAAAGAAGAAGTTGATATCCGTAAAATCTGTGTTCCAATAATGATTACCTACAGCTTCTAAATGCCACTTAAACAAGTTTGGGTACAGTCCGCATTTAAATGAAGGAACATAAAGCACTGTTTTTGTTTTAGATTATGCCAGATATGTTAATTTTCTTGGAAAAAATGAGGTAACACTGAAAATTTTAAAATGGCCGTTTACATTGTACATATAAGTTGCTGACAGTCTAAATGTCCTCAATTTGGTCACCAATGGAAGCGTGCCAATTTATCTTTTTAAAAATTGATCAAACACTCAATGAGATTAAATCAAATTTGCATATTTGCTAATTAAAGTTTCATTACAAAAACATGACAAAGATGGATTATCCATCCAAATGCTGCTTAAACAAGATAAGTGATATTATCTTAGATGTATCTAAAAATGAGGAGAAAGGTTACCTATCTTTTGAACTTCATATTGTTTCATCAGCTTTCTTTACAATCTTTAGATTTTAATATGAAATCATTTTGTATCTTTTTTGTCAGAATCTTGGTGAACGCTATATAGATTTTGACTATTTCTTTGTCGAACTGCTGCAATCTACTGCAGTTTTGAAGCCTTTTTCTTTTTTGAGTCCTGTCCTTTTTGGTGTCTTTGTTTGTTGCCGGCGATGTTAAGGGTGGTTTCCTTCACCCATTGGGCTGGCCCGTCGTCATATGACTGAAATTACCTACTGAAGTAACATACGCACTCAAGAGTTCTGAATTTTGCACTATCACAGAATCTCATGAAAAATTTATATTTTTCTCAAGAAGTACCAGTTAGAGGCTTTCCAATAATTCCAACATCAAATTTGAAGGAGAGTTTTATAATAACTAAAAAACTAAAAACTGAACTTTCTGTCAGAATATTATTATGTGGATGTGTCAATCAGCTGTTAAAAGTGAGCCACCCTAAGATGTACCGACGCTACACCAAGTCAAACGTTAATTAGCACCGCCCCCATCCACTATTCAAAATCTTAACTCATTCCATATACGGTCATGAACCCGGCGAGATCAAAAGTTTTACTTGAGGCATACGAGGAAAAATGGTCGGCCCTCCTTACGCTGAATTCAAATTATTGCATGATTTCTTCTGTGGCCATTACTAGCCTTGAACCAACTTAATAATTTTCATTTCAAAGTAATTGTTTTAGTTTATGCACAAACTTCAAAGTTGGTTAAAATCAAGGCAATCAGAAGCTGTGGTAAAACACTAATTTTGAGTGCTTATGTTACTTGAAGTAAGACATTAAGTATCCCAATCAAACAAACAGAAGTTTTCTGTCCTATATGGATGTGCTTTAAATTCCTTGAACTAAGATTACACTATTCAATCCACCTGTATATTTTCTTGTACTACAGTTTTATGAACTTAAACAGAAATTTATGAACAGAATTTGGACAATACATTGGGCATTCAATTTCACCAGTCAGCCATTCTTATTTCCTGTTCTATCATGAAAACAATTAGCATAGCTTGGACCCAGACTGCAATACTCCTCCATTCTCTATCATTTCTTAGATGACACAGTTATGTACTTTCATTTAGATTTTGTTAATTTCTTTGGCTCCACACCAAACTTCCTCCTGCTGTTTTCTGGTCTATCTTGATGACCATTAATCCAGTATGTCTATGTGGTCAGAGACAGGATACTGAGGTTGTGATGTAACTGGCAGCTAGATAAATCCTCTCTTGATGCTTTAACCAGATGGTTGACACCTTATCCCCCAGACTTCTGGTCCCCATCTAAACAGATTAGTTACACTATACTGATGTGTTACTAACATTAATTACTCTTAATGGATGCCACCATTGCAAGGCATGGTCAAGATGGCATTATGTAATACCATCTTTATAGTACAGGGAGGCTAGCTGGACAAGACAGGATGTTTTCTTTGATGAAAAGGATACATTATTTTTTCTTTTTTGCGGATTTAGGTTGGTTGGAATATAAAAATGTTCCCACTGGGCTGGCATGCCATCATATGTGAAATAACCATATTTCATTCAATCTACTTTACTTATGATAGCTTACAATTATTAAAACAGTACTAATTAAAGAAAATTTTAAGAAAATTATTAACAAATGACGACATTAAGTATCTGTTCGACTTATTACATAATAAATCTAGCAATATTTTATTGTTTCAGAGTTTAAGTTTTCTTAGAAAGATATAAGTTCGGACAATTTTAGAATTGAGACAGGAATTTAATCTTCATTTACAAGCTGTCTGGCTAAGATTAATGTGTTTCCAGCGTAGTCTTTACTTGGCACTGAAGGAACATCAATAATCCAACAGAATCAAGTTAATTGGGAGGATTGAGTTCATAAGAAACCTTTCTTTTAAATTTTGGGTTAAAAATTAAAATCTTTGTTAAAATTCATCTTTCATGGCCCTGTTAGTGTGGCTAAGTGAAATGTCCTTTGAGTATGGCGTTATACACCAATCAATCAATATAAATGTACTAAAAGGTATGGGCATTTTGTTCCATCTTATTAATCCACTGGTAAGAAAGTGCTCTTCATATCTGATAGATTGTGGATGCATCCCCTGACCCAGCAATCAATATACATGTACTAAAAAGTACTGGCATTTTGTTCCATCTTATTAATCCACGGGTAAGAAAGTGCTCTTCATATCTGATAGATTGTGGATGCATCCCCTGACCCAGTCAAACCTATAAATAAATGTGTAGTATCTTCTTACTAGGCCACAAGCCAGAGGAACTACTCTGATCTAGCACTGATAGGAACTAATGGTACAAGTAGACTTATACAGAGAGTGAATCTGCTATCCAACTGGGTTTCTTCAGCTAAGAAGCGGGTAGTTGGGCGGCACCCTCCTGTGCCCTGGTGCTCTCTGAGCTAAGGGCCATCAGTTTTTGCTGTGGTGTCCCGTAACTGTTTTGGGGTGCCTTCAATGCTGCCAGTGTCATATACGGCGGTTTCTTCCAAAGAATGGGCTGAAACTCTTGTCATATGAGTGAAATAACCTTTAATACGGCGTAATACCCCAATCAAACAAACAAACAATACCTGTCCATATTTTAGTGATGTAGAACACAGAATCTATAACATAAAAGGACTCGTCACAAGGAGGAAAAATCATCAGTACAAACTCAATAAACTTTTGTACCTCCATTTTAAATAACAACAACAACAACAAAACACAAAAGCCTTTATTTTATGTATACGAATGTACATTTTTATGTATTTCATAATAAAGTGCTGGTAATAATTTAATATACCCATTCAGTGAATTCAGAGGGTTGGATGAAGTATCTACGTAATGTGTCACATTTTGTTTGTCATCTGATATTGAACCAATTTGCATATTGAGAAACTTTAAGAAAAGTGTGGAAAATGTCTCTAACGGCACTCCTCAATGAACTGTATAATCCATTTAAACTTGTGATTGATAACGTGTAAATACACCCTGGGAGAAACTATAAAATTTATCACAAACAAAACATTGAAGTCTCTCCAAATGTCAAATTTCTCTCCATATCCTACATACGGCACATGCTTAATTTTCATAATTTCTTCCCGAAGACATGAGATTTCACATGAAATGTGGTTGTATGGTTTTCCCGGGTTATGTAAATGTACTCAATATTCATAGAAGTACCAGTGATTTGTAAATACAGTTTGTGAAAAGGGCTATAACTCCGTTTATCTTGGATGTACATTAAGGCATCCACAAGATTTTAAATATAACATACACATTTTACCAAGTCTATATAACTCACATAAAAGATATTATTTTCAAATCAGATGTTTATCCTCCAGTCAATTGTTAAGACCTATGTATAACTGTTCCTAAAAAATTTCCATACAAACATCTGGCATGAAATCTGATATGTTTTATATTTTTTTTGTAAGACCTTAATGTTTATCATTTTTCTAATACCTGGGTTCCACCCAAGGAAAAGCAATTCATTTTGAGCTTTAAACAACAAATAAATATATGTTTTGCACATTAAATGTGCGTATTTGTCAGGTGGCCAAGTCAATGTAACCATGTTTTGGTAGAACATACGTTGTAGGGCGGATTAGTTAACGCAGGGGAGGTAATTGCTCTAACAGTCCTAGTAGAGTTGTCTCCCTCTAATACTGTTTTCTTTCTTTCTTTTTTTCAGTCAATTTCCACAAATAATTTTAATCCTTGAATTTCTAGGTATTTATTGGAAATTCCATTTGAGTGAAAACACTAAATTTTAACTCTACATCCAGACAACAACTCAAAACACACTTAAAATGGAGAAGTGTAAGAGATTTAAGATATATATTAGGGTTTGTGTTTCTTAAATTTTCTTGAGTGTCCTGAAACACCACAATTCCATGATTTAACTAAGGATCAATTATTTGTTGTATATTTTCAGTGCAATGAGAATCCTGCTGGCCAAACTGCCACGCCCCTGGATAGTAGATGAGAAGAAAGATGATGGTTACACCGCTCTACACCTGGCTGCTCTTAACAACCATGTGGAGGTCGCTGAACTCTTAGTACACCAGGTGAGGTTAGGGGAGTGATTCTTAAAGAAAGAAATAAACAGAAAGGATGTTCACTGGGTATTTGTATAAATAAATAAATTCAGGAAGTCAGAAAAAAAGATTAATGTTCAAAGTTGATAAATTTGGTTAAAGGGAAACCAAAGGAAGTCCTATAATAAATAATAGGTATAAATAATATAGTTCTGGTTTGATACGCCTTCATCATTTAAACATATACCGTGTTTGTGTTGAACTGATTATGGCCAAATATAGCCGATACATGTACCAACATGATTTCTTTGTTCAGGCTTTCATTTAGTCCATCTTGTATTATTAGAAAAGTTGAAATTCCAAGCAATTTAGAACATTTATTGATTTTGATGTATTAAACGTGTTGGGAAGTACTTTTCAACTTTTGCAACACTTTTTAACATGTGATAAGTTTCTAAAAGTCACGGGGGCTGTTCCGGGGCTCAGTTGGTTGAGCGTTGTATGCTGAGCCCCATTCACTACCAGATTAGGGTCGAAGCCCCCCTCCCCCCCCTGTAGACTTTACGTTCATAAGGAAGTTTTCTGTTGGGCGGGAGATTACAGAGTAGTTTTTACAAGGGTTCCTTCCTGTGCAGAAGTTGTCAGAAATGCAAAATAATCTTGATTACGTTGTTTAAGGCCAATCGGATAATAACAAATAAACTTCTAATGACGTGATCATATCCTGTATTTTTATAAAACCTGATGTGTAATGGGAAGCAACTCTGGGACAGTTATTTATATGTAATCTTTGTGCTACAGGGAAAGGGTAATTTGGACGCCCAGAATGTCAATCAGCAGTCAGCATTACACCTGGCAGTAGAGAGACAGCATACACAGATTGTCAGGGTGAGTTGGGAAAGTTTTGTGAAATATTTTTTTTTATGTCTTTAACATCTATTCCTAGATTCCACATATATTAACAATTTAGCTTTGTCAGCCTGTTATTGTTTTTACCAAAAAAGCTTGAGATTTTGCCCAAATATGCAAATGATGTTATCTGTTCTAAGGGGCAAAAGGTAGCCCATTTGTCGTGATTTCAACCTACATATAGGTCGTCTGTTTTACAAGTGTTGTCAATGTGGTGGTTTCATTCACCAAATGACCTGATCTTTTTTTTTTACTAATTTGCATGTGATTTCAATATTATGTTCACAATGTCGTATTTTGTTATATGATTCAAAATTTTTCGCTCTGTGATTTATTCCATGATATGCATTGAAGGACAAGATAGTTTTCAAATTTTGTATAACTTGATGTCATCAAGTTGTCAGTACCATCAGTTATAAGTAGTCCGGTGATTGTTTTCTATGTTTTGGAACAAGCTGTGCAAAGAGAGATTTCCTCATCTATTGAGCTAGCTTGCCATACGTTATAGAACTTAAAACTTCACACAAAATCAAAAGCAAAACAAACCAAAACCAATGTCTTGCCTCATATGTGTTATTTTTATACGTTTTTTCCAGTTACTAGTGCGAGAAGGCTGTAACCTGAATGTAGCTGATAAGGATGGTGATACCCCGTTACACGAGGCTTTACGGCATCATACCCTCTCACAGCTTCGTCAACTACAAGACATGCAAGATGTCGGAAAGGTAAACACATATTACTTGAGAAAAAAAAACACCAGCAAAATTGTGTTTACACCTTTCAGTTTTTGACATCAATAAAAAAAAATTAAATTCAACTTCTCTTTACTTAGGTTCTCTCATCTAAAGGCACAGGAGGAACATTATCTTTCCAAAAAGCAAAAATTATTAAGTGACTACACATTTAATGGTTGTGTTAAGATTTGTTGTCTACTGTTGGAATACATCGCCGTCATATAAGTGAAATACCCTTGAGCACTGTAACACAACAATCAATCAATCAATCAATCAATCAATCAATCAATCTGTTCTAAGGGGCATCAGGTAGACAATTTCTCTTGGCGACTGTTCTTGTCCTGTAAATATTTAATCTTCTGTGTTGCCATTATCGTTAAGGGTTATATCCCTCTCAAATTTGTCAGGAATGCCGCCATTTGAAATAACCTTAAGTAAATTTAATAAGTAATGTAAAACCCCAATTAAACAAATAGACAATCTCTTTACTTAGTATAAAATGATAGTCTTTGATTTGGAATAGAGTATTATGACTGTCTTTAGCACATCAGTAGTATTGCTTCTGTCAATAAAAGCCTTTAGCTTGAATTCCATCTACGGCTTGTTTTTCTTTAACCAGATGCATAAAAGTATTTATTGGACGATGACAAGCATATTTAAAGTAAATAAAAGGAATAACCATATGCCCAGAGAAATCTGAAAGTTCTTCAAGACGATAGGAAGAAGTGAATTAGCAACCATCATCTGCTTGTTCATGGAGAGAGAAAAATACACGATAGGATTCATCTCAAGAGAATTCGAATCTCTCTTTTTGTTTCAGTTACTGATGGGATTAGGAACTCCAGGAGCTGATAAAAAATCCAGTGCTTCCATCGCTTGTTTCCTGGCGGCTAACGGGGCAGATCTGAATCTTAAGAACAAGAAGGGACAGTCCCCATTAGACCTGTGCCCTGACCCTAACCTATGTAAGGCACTGGCTAAATGTCACAAAGAGAGAAACAGGTGAGTGGTTCAGATTTTCAACCAAAGGGACATAACTCGAGCCAAGGGAAACAACTACTGCATATATCAGTCAAGCAGGTTCGATTTTGTAAACTTGCTTAAGATTTACCTTATCTGAGATTCCAGATTGTGAATGACTAAATTGCTGATAAAAATTAGGGCTTGATGGATAACAACTTCTATATTTCTTCTGTGGGTGGTAGGGTTAGAGCCTCCTGTGCCACTTAGCTCAGAGAGCACTAGGGCACAGGATGCCGATTTGTTGTGGTGTCCTGTTTTGTTAATGTTATATAAATGGTTTGTCCTGTCTTGCATGTTTCCAGCATCGTTTATGGTGGTTTCCTTCACCGATTGGACTGGAACGCCAACATGAAAGTGAAATAACCTTGAGTGCGCCGTAAAACCCCAATCAAACAAACAAACTTTATTTCTTCTCAACTGAACAGTACTAGTATCTGTATCGAAACGTTGCTTGAAAAGTTGTTATCCATAAAGCCTTAATTGTATGTTTTGTTAGCTTCAAAATGCTTTAATGCCTGATGGCAATAAAACTAGTTACTTATCCCCATTTATGTTTACTTATGTCAGTAGTCTTTTGATAATTAATATTTGAATATCGTCAGATGATTACACCTTTGCTCATAGTTTGTTGGCCTGCTCAGTATGCAAGGCTGTAATGGCTACTTGCAAGCCCCTCACACTTGATGCCACAAGTTAACTTCATACTTAGTACATGTTGTGCATTATTATAATGCCCGAAAAACTGCAATTCTTCCATGGCTAACATTTAACTACTATTTAACAACTTAATTTAACTACAATCATATGTCATGTCACTTCCTCCAATTGCAGTGCTGGAGTTATGGCCCCTAACGCAGCTCACATCCGCAACGACCAGGAGTCTCTGGAGGAGTGTATGGTATGCTCAGATCTGAAGAGAGATACACTATTCGGCCCCTGTGGTCATATCGCCACTTGTTCACTCTGTTCTCCTCGAGTGAAAAAGTGTCTCATTTGTAAAGATCATGTGCAGTCAAGAACAAAGGTGAGTTCTATGTTCGAGGTTTGGAGGAGATAAGTTATAACCTCAAGTATGGCTTAAAAACACCATTCAAAGAAAGAAAGAAAATCCACTTATAAGGAGAGATGCATTTTTTGTCAACTTACTTGTGTCTTGACTATGTGACATATATGAATAACATAAGATATTATAGGAACACAGATTTTATGGATACCACTTTCTTCTTTATTATTTCACACGACGTTTCGACACAGTTACTAGTATCTTCCTACAGCTTAACAAGTTAAGATATTATAGATAACAACTTCTGGTATATTTTTGGTGCATCCTCAGAAGTTGTTATGCGTATTAGTTTAAATTAGTCTACTTGTTTCCACTTCTATGTGCCTAAAAAAAGAAGTTACATAGACTTCTGGATAAAAATGTCTTATATATAAAGGTGAAGACCTGAATGTGTTACTATTTCCACTTCTAAATGCCACTGAAACAAGTTATCAGGACGGTTAGTCTGATTGCCCTGAGTACCTGTTAGTTTGTTTTGAATGAAAACAGTTATGCTTATTTGAAAAATAGTTCATGGTAAAGACATTTTACTTTCTGTTTGTTTCCTTTCAATTTGTTTTTTTCTGTTCTGTTTTTTTAAATAATTCTTTTTTATTTTTACATTTTATATCGGCTTTCAGTTTTGGAATCAAAATTCAACTTTTTAATTGATTTAAATTTATTTCTTCAGATCGAAGAATGTGTTGTGTGTTCTGATAAAAGAGCTTCAATTCTCTTCAAGCCATGTGGTCATATGTGTGCTTGTGATGGTAAGTTACCTTCCCTTCTGTTCAGCAAAGAAATAAATAACCTATGTACTTGGTATTTCCCCAAAAATATAAATAATTTATATTTCTGTCAATAATTGATAACTATGTATATTGTTGATGATATTTTGCCCCATTGTGGTTGTTATAAGCTGATCCCTGTATGATGTCCAGTGCCTTTGAGCTAAGAGCCGATTTGTGGTGATGTCATGTTTTTTCATCCTGTGCATGCATTGTTATGTCTTCTGTGTCATCAAGGGTGGTTCCTTCACCAATTGAGCTGGCACGCTGTGAATTGAGTGAATTAACCCTAAGTACCGATACGACGCAAACCCTACTCAAACCAACCCTACTTGTTGATGTGCCGAAGAGTTTACAGCAGCTCAACCCTGTCTAACACTGATGACCTAACTTTGATTAAGAAAGATCCAATATGATGTATTCTGATGATATCACATTTTTGTTGTCACCGGACAACACAACAAAGTCATCATATAAGTGAAATACCCTGTCAAATAATTAAGTATGAATTTAAAAATGCTGTTATTAATGCTGCTTTTTATCAATCATAAATCTTGATTTCACTGGATATTTTGTTGTTTTTTCAACCAGGCTGTGCTGCTCTGATGAAGAAGTGTGTCCAGTGTCGATCCAGCATTGAGAAGATTGTCCCCTTTATTGTCTGCTGTGGTGGCAGTCGTAAGTTTATTTTCTTTGTCAGGATTATTCCATGGCATATCGTAGTGAAACCTTTTTTTACACTGATGCCTTTAAGAAAATAAAGTTCTTGTTTCTTTCAAACAAGCTGCTTGTGCAGTGTAACCTTGTACTGTTTGAAGTTCAGATTCAGATTGACAATGAACTTTCATGCTGTCAATAGGTCAATAAACAGAAAGTGTGGGTGCCAGTGCCAGACCCAGTGCCCTGGTGATCAATGAGCATCAGGAAACCGATTTCTTGTGGCGTCCTAGCTTTTTATGTTGTTCTTGTCACATTATGTCTGTCCGTTGCCAGTGTTGTTTAGGATGGTTTCCGTCACCCATTTGACAGGCACACTGTCATATGAGTGGAATAACCTTAAGTACGACATAAATCCCCAATCAAACAAACAGCTAAAGTATAGAAGAAAATCTAAAAAAGGAAGAGCCCTCAGGGTTAGTTACCATATTTACAGATTTCACACATTCTGACGTTTGAAGGAGCTAAACATGGCTAACAATTGAAGTAACTTCATATTATTAAAATGTGTCACTTGCAAAGTGTTGGAATACACTTCTGTCATATAAGTGAAATAAAAACCAACCAATCAATCAGTCAATCTGAATAAGCAGGTCATGATGTATATTATTATATAACCCTCATCTTTATTTGGTAGACTAAGGGGTTTACTACTAAATCTAAACGATACATTTTTCAGGTTGTGCTTATTATCACCCATACCTAATATCTATGTGTGTTACATATTCGCCACATATTTATCTTCACAATATACATGTTACATGTATTGCCTTTTCTCGAGATTCGGGTCTATCTAGACACTTGTCTCTGAGAATTTATCTAGAACATGAGATTATTTGTCGGCTTTAATTAGTCTATATTCCTGTGCCAGTGTGATGACTCTTTATAAGAATATAACTCTTATTACCATGGATTCTTGTTCAGACTATATCTCTTAGAGAGTATCACTTTTGAACTATTTTAACTTAATTAAATGGAAAAAAAACACTGAGCATGAAATGAAATGGGCACAATTTATACATGTTCATCCCTTTGGTAAAAGTTATTCTGATGTTATTCTGTTTGTTACTTCATAGCTCCCCCGATGCCACAGCCAGCGGGTTTCATGAACAATGGGTCGCGAGACATGACTAGAGATATTCAGAAACTACAACAACAACTACAGGACATCAAAGATCAGGTTTGTTCATGTAGCTCTTAGAAAAAGGAAACTAGTACATAACGGCAAGAGTGACTTCTTCATAATCGATCAGACATAGAAATTCCTGGAAAATGAATACCCCAATTCTTAAACTATTTCACCCCCTCTGAGTGTGTTTAGTCGAATAGGTAACATGAAATTAGACCACAAGTAAATTTGGGAAAGGGTGTAATCCAATTATAAATAATTAATTTATTATTATAACCTACTGTATAACTTATTAATTAGCCTCTGTGCCTGAGATTTAACAAGTTAGACTGACTGAAAGTTTATTGTTGCAAAAATCTCAGGGTTGAAAAGGTTGAAGAATTAGGGTAACTGCTTTCTGTCCTGGATGTTCTTTGAAATACATGTAGGTTCTTCTTAAAGACATTGAGAGTGGGCCTCCTGTGCCCTGGTGCTCTCTGAGCTAAGGAGTATCAGGAGTGTCATTATAATTGATTTGCCGCTACATGTACATGTAGTTTGCTTTCAATGTTATTCACTTTCCTGGTTCTTAAGGTTCTGAATGGTCGAAGTACAGAGTTTACCATTTGGAAATTCTCAATTTTCCTGGAAAATTCCTGAAATTTTATTCCTCTAATTGTGTATTAGCAGGGAATTAATCTGAACTCAGTGCTAATACACAATACCACATATTCTGCTTTGTGAAGCTGTGAAATTTAAAAAAAAAAAATTAAAGCAGACTGGTGTTGTTTATTTTCTAGGGAATTTAGTAACTGGCCTGTGTTATTCATCAAGATGTGGATTGCTCTGGGAATTCCCCTTTGTTGTCCATATTGGGTTGTCTGAGTATATTAGAAACAGATGTCTTTGCAGATTTTTTATGGTTTTTTTTTCTCTGTTTCTCTTCCTGTTGCCTTTTATAAAATGTTTTTTTCTAAATCACTGGAAATTCAAAGCGGTCATTTTAGGAAAACAGCCTTGAGTATGGCTTTTTTACAGTAACAAGTCAATAAATAATTGTGTGATTGTGTTTCAGACCTGTTGCCCTGTGTGTATGGACCGGTTAAAGAACATGATCTTCCTGTGTGGGCATGGTACATGTCAGATGTGTGGAGACAGGATGACTGAGTGTCCAATCTGCAGGAAATCAGTGGAGAAACGAATCCTCCTCTACTAATTCTTCACAGTTCTTAGAGTGTTCACAAACTGCTTTTAGAAAATTTATGAAAGTATTGTAGCGCTGTGGATGTTTACAAGTAGTTTATTTTCAAGGTGACTCCAACAGCATAGTGGCACTTTGTTGTTTTGTTTTTTCAACCATTGACCCTCTCAGCTTCATTGAGGATAATTCTTTTAAAAAACGGTTTTGAAATTAAATAGTGTAAGCCATTGACTGTTCAATTTACCCACAAGTTGTGATGACACAACATCGCAGACTGGATAATGCAAATTCTTGTTGAAACAGTGTTTTGAAATTGGAAGTTTAGTAAAATGCATGGAAACCACAATTAGCCTGCTATAAAGTAACCCTAAAGAAGTCACGGGGGAAATTGGAGAGTGGTTAGATTCGCGTACATGCATGGCCATCTGCACAACTATCAACTCAAAAGTATTTATCAACACAGCTGTCGCTCCGAAGTTGTCCCAGTGAATGATTAGGAAGTTTTTTACTCATAGTTTACTGTGAAGTTGTTCTGATCACAGCTATCGACTCTTGTATTGTGATCAGCTGAAAACTAACCTGAAAGAAGCAATTGTATATTGGACTTAAAACGGAAGAATATTGAGCTGAAGCTTACAATATAAGTAATGGAACTTGCCCTTCTCTATTCAAGCTGTTGACTGTCTAGGCCACAATAGACATAAACTACTTGTGGTAGTATGTTTTTTCTCTCAGATGATCAATTTTCATTGAGTTAAAGCCAAGTTGCCAGAAGGCTAAAGGAAGTGTGTAAAGTGAAAGTTTTTAAAAGATCCATTTACTGTCAACTAAAACATAAACAGGGCATTAGGTATGGATTTCGTCATACTTTTTAAAATGAAATAAATTCCATGCGGCATGTATTGAAATAAAGGATATTGCAGTCAGTTCGTTTTGTATTAGATAACTTGATTTAAAGCCATGTACCCCCCCAGAAATTAGAGATTTTCAACAATTTGGATTGCCTCGATATTAGCAGGTTTTGAAGTTCATAAATAAAAACAGTTGCGTTGAAATTTGAAATAAAACATATTCAATTGGCACAAGGCTAGTTTCAGCCAGGAAAAGTCCTGCAATAATCCAAATTCAATGTAAAGATAAACAGCCATTTTCCTGGTGTATCAACAAGCCTGCAGTGAATGACCTTTTATGTCACGAGTCAACATTTTGACTCTTGTAAGGGGCAGGGCTAATAACCGTGGACTTGGAGTAGCATTTGTACTTTGAAGGGTGGCCCAGAGGTGACGGACACATCCTCATTTAATTATGTTGTTATTTTTAAGCTTTCACTTAACCTACAAACCTGGAGGTGGAATTACCAGAAAGAAACAAAGTCTTGGGAAAAACTCTGTCGGAACACAAATACCTATTTTTTGGGGTGCTTATGTGATTTTAAGTTAAGACCTTACCATGGGTGCTTTTGTGACTTTAAGTTAAGACCTTACAATGTCAAGTTGTAAATTTTAATTTTAATTGCCAGTGAAAGGTTTCTGATCCTAAATCTAGCCCTAAGCTGATGTGTTAGTGTTTTCATGACTCATTACATGTATAAATGATTGATTTTGTTTTTCAATCTTTGTCTTATGTTATTTTTTTTCCATTTCATTATCACTGTCATGCTATTATCAACTGCTGTGTAGTTTGTGTTAACAAAATTATACCCCATCCCACCACTTTCTTGACTTACAAGAAACAGACTAGGCCTAATAATTGCTATTTTTTTTATTTTTTTTTTCTCTTAAATTCTTTGATTACTTCAAGATTACTTCACTACATGCACATTTCTTAACTTTGTTACAATCTGTTTGTCATGGTAACGGTGAACCTGAATGGTCTATTTTCTTGCATGAAGGGTTCACTTTAACAAACCCTATGCTGAGGATACTAAGTTTACCAAATCAAATCAATCAAAAGCATATACAATGTAGTTCCACGGATCAGTTTCTATTCATCAGGTTCATGTTACGAATAAGAGGAACAAGGAGTTTATTAGAGCAAAATATTGAGGTTTTCATTTCTGTGTGCTAGTTGGATAGGTGCTAAATTATACATTGTACACACACTGCAATTGAACACATGTTTATTTCAGTTTATATGCAGCATTTCTTACAAATTATTGGTGACATGGTCAAGACCCTGTAAAATTAATTTTTAATTTGTCTTTTTTCTTGCTTTTAATTTTAGGGTAGTGTATGTCATTTGTTTGCCTCAGACTTTTGTATACATGTATCATGTTGTTTTGTCAACTATTGTAATATATATTTATTAGGTTTATCTTCTGTTGAAAATCGGAACACTTTGCACATTTTTTTCTAGTCAAACCCTAAAGCTCCCTAGATCAGTTTAGAGTAGCATGGACTAATATAAACTCCAAACAAATCAGTCATACACTGATAAGAACATTGTAAAGCCGAGAAAAGAAATCAGTACCAATGTTACTTTTTATACACCTGATGAAAATCTGTCATATTATGGTATGATCATCTTCCGGCCGGCCATGGCTTCAATCCGTTTCCGAAGCAGAACTCGAAAACTCAAAAACTAGAAGACATATCTTTGTGAAACTTGGTAGATATATTCACCATCAGTTTTAGTTGTGCCTTTTGCTATTACAGATTCACCCTTTTTTTTTTTTTTTTCTTATTTCTATGGATACAAAGTTAGACCTAATCAGAAGTGAATTTTGTTTCCGGAGCAGAACTCAAAAACAAGAAGGCCTTTCTTTATGAAACTTGGTGAACATATTCACCATCAACTGTAGTTGTGCCTTTTGCTATTACGGATGCACCAATATTTTTAATTATTAATTTTTTCTATGGATACAAAGTTGGGACTTACAATGGCATTTGCTGGGTTTAATAAAACTCTTTGTTTTAGTTTTTCTTGTTGTATATTACTGAAACGTCAAGAATCGGGTTGTATATTCCTAAAAGTGTTCCAGTTTATGAATGATACCAAGCCTGCAAGCCTGCAAATCATCGAAGTCAGAAGAAGTCTTCTCTTATTTTTACGAGATTTTGAAAACGTGCAAATTCAGTTGTTAATTTGGATTGATGTTACATGTATTTTCATCTGCTATGTAATCATTGAAAGCACATGTTTTCTGGGGCCGGTTCCAGAAAGCCTTCTCAAATTCAAAGCAAACATAAAAATGGAAGTTACTGTGATGCCAAATGCTCAAGACATTGTGTCCTCTTTCAGTCTGTCTTAGCCCAATGAGTATCCAGATTTATTCATGCTGCCTTACTTATCACTCGAACAACAGTAGTGTTTTTGCTGTTGGAAAGATAGAGACTACACATTTTGTGGTTAAGAGTCGCTGTCTACTGTTGGAATACAGCGCCGTCACATAAGTGAAATACCCTTAAGCACGGCGTTAAACACCAATTAATCAACCTCATGTTGGAAATGTCGCAAATACTTTGTAAAACTGGACTTGAAACGAGTTTCATTATAAAATAAATATAATGGTTATTTTCTCATTTCCATTGTATGTGAAAGCTCCTGAGAATGTGCAAAGTGTTTTGATTTTCGTACTGGTATGTGAAATACTTTACATTACCAGTATGTGATTATGTATTTTAAATCCACTTATTCATTTTAGCACTGTTTAACAGTATAAACGTTTTTTACGTTTGGTTGTAACGTTGTCTTTTGTGATAACAGAACTCTTATTGAAAAAGTTACTTACGTATTGCAAAGTTAAAATAAATAGTTAAAATTTTCAACCCTTTTATTTGTTAATTTAAGAAGTTGTGCTTATAAACTATCATAACATGTAAAGAAAAGTGTTATTTATGTAAAATGAGGTATGCCATTTGGATAAGTTTTGTAAGTAGCTTTATGAACATCGATCATGATCCGATCACTGCTTGTGTACTATTTGTTAGAATGAAAGCGGTATATACAGCGCATAGTCTTTCTGTTGCACTGGAGAGTACTTTTAATTTAAGAACCTTTCTAGTGAAAAATCAAGCTTTTTTTTTTAGTGCTTTTGGCCCAAATTACCCTAAATCCTCAACAAATTTGACCTCTACGGGCACAAACTTAAATTAATTATTGAATGTCCAAGTGTGAATTTAGAACTCAAATTTACATTTTCTGGTAAGTCTGGAAAAGTTTTCAAAATTGCATGTGTACACTTCTTACCCTTTGCATAAAATGTAGTTTTAGAAATTGTAAAGGAAGGTCGAATGTGTCAAGCATTTCGTGTAGTCGGATCAAGAAAAGCGTCAGACTAGTTGTGATAGGGTTTGATTTTCTGATACCAACTTTTGCCATACTATGCCTTGTTAAGAACTCAGAAGCAAAAAGGGAAGTTGTGGTGTATGTAAACTCGGAGCCAATACGGACGGGCAAGTCAAGAAGTCTTCCTAACTTTCATAGAAATTTAAATTTTTTATATACTTAATATTTCTCTATCAAACTTTTCTTATTTATACCCAGCGGTGTTGGTATCATTTTAAGTGTTGTGGTGCCCTTCACTATTTGAATTTGTTTGTACAAGCAATAGGCCCTTTTTCATTGAGGTTGGTCAAAGACATTGTAATACCCAGTCAATCAGGTTTTTATAGGGGGTGATCAAAAGTTGTTACATCCAAAGGTTTCTGCAATGGTTAACTTGAATTGTCAAGTAACACTTTTTTTGTATTCCCATGAATAATATATCCTAGTCTTATTTAGAAACTTGAATATTCTGATTTTAATAGATTATGGAAATAATATCAATGTCAAATATAATGGAATTTAGAGAAAATATTTTATTACCATAGATGAAATAGTATTTAAATTATATTTGGTAGTGTAAAGTCACATGTTGTATAATATATATATATGTCCTAAATCAAAATGGTCGTTGATAGTGCTTGCCTTCAGGTAGACTACACTGTCAGTATTGTAGAGCATCTGAAAAGACGTTTCTTATTCAAAATTTGAACCATTATAGGGGTTTCAAGTGGAATGAATTCAATTGTAGCTATGTGGATGCTTTGTGTGAAATGAAGTCCATGGGCACAAGTTGTCAAACTGCTGTTTCAGGGCAGTTTTTACAAAATGTCATTGGCCTACCAGCAAGTGCATGCAGTTAAAGACGTCCGGACGTTTTGTGAAAGCTCCAAGTTGGTACAAATGTATAGCTATTATTGTACATTGGTTTTATACCCTAGCTATTCACTCCACATTATCATGATAATAAAGATAAGTAAAACTATTTAACAGCATTCAACTCTTTTTTTTAAACCTTCAAGTTTTAGTCTGCCTTTGGATCTCCCTACAGGTCGACAATGGCTGCCACATTCCACAAGCTGGACAACCTTATATTCATGTATTCAGCGGTGAACAAATGTAAAAGGCAGATTAACCATAACTTGGCTTGATTTACCATCTTGTGTGTGAAAAACACCACCTCACTCTCGATTCCCTTGATATTAAGTTTGTATTTTCTGGCAAAAACGGTCTGCCTATTAAACCCTTCCAAATTTTGTACTATTTCTGAAATACAAACCAGGCACCGCACTCGTTTTCGGTCTGCCTATTAAACCCTTCCAAATTTTGTACTATTTCTAAAATACAAACCAGGCACCGCACTCGTTTTGAAACAAATAACTGAAATGATATCCAAACAAAAAATAGCAACAGTACTATTTTGGTGATGAACAGTTAATTTTTTATTAGCTTGCCTGTACGAAGTTTTTTCAAGTAAATTTATGTCCAAATTTTGGGCAAATGTCACATAATATGGTAGAAGGATATTATCAGTTCATTACATGCATATTAATTACTTTTCAAGTAAATTTGCATTCAAGACCGTATTTCCAAATTGAATAGCCCAATTGTCCTCAAATTTTGGGCAATTGTCACACAATATAGGAGGGGAGGGATGTTATCAATTCAGCTCATTACAGGCATATTAATTACTTTAAGGAGCTGTCCAATAAATTTGTGTTAGTTTCAGCTCATTAACTTATCAGGTGGGATAACCCATATCATTTTGAAACAGGTTTAACTGACGTAGAAACTACCAGGTTACTTCAAATGTCCATATTTTCTCAATTATTAATTTTGCATTGTAACGTTAAAGACCATACGAATGTTATCCCTTTTCATTGGCGGAACAGGCGAGCCCTTTGGCAGCCTTACAAAACGGGCGAAGTTGATTTCCATTTCGAACAGTTCACTGCTGTAGAAACAAGTGCAGTATGTGTGAACGGACAGGAAAACGGGGTTCCTTTATTACCAACTTAAATCGCTTATGATTCAGAATTCGTTGGCTCCAACTGATTCTATACCAGACCATTATATTTTCAAAGATGTCTTAACCACTATTGAATCAGATCGGACAAGTTGTACAGAAGTCAATAAAGCCAATTCAGTCATACAGTGCTGTCCTAATCTCCTTGAAGGATTTTCCTACCTTCACATAGGAGTATCTGCCGAGAATTAGCAATCACATGGTCCCGTCCTTAAGCTACCAAAAGCAACAGGAAAATGATAGGAATGCATTATTCTGCCACTCTTAAATCCACACCAAAGACAACACTTCTAACACAAATTATTGACAAAGAATTCTACAGGTTTTCCGTTACTGTTTTGCACTTTGTTCTTTGGAAACGAGTTTTAATGTGATAACATTGAAGCAACCTTTTCTAAAGAACAAACGAGTTTTAATGTGATAACATTGAAGCAACCTTTTCTCGAAAATTATCACGCTCGTACTTGTGTAAGGTCACCAAGTTATGCATTGAAATAAATTACAGACCCAACTGCTTACAATGCTGTTGCATTGATTTTTTGAGAGGACTTTTATTTTCTGCTTTTGAGGAGACAAAAAACATTTTAAATTTTTGTTTTAATCTTTTGAAGATAAACTTAGAATGCGAACCATCTTTAGTCCTATATGTAGTCTAAGGGGACTGGCTTCAGAGAAAGATTACCATGCCATATCAAATCTGCTTCCCGATGCCCCTTTGGCCAGTGTGCACCAGGGCACAGTAAGCTTTGCTTGTTTGAGGTTTCGCCGAACTTAAGGTTATTTCACTTGTTTGTCTGCGTGACAGCACAATCGATGGAGAAAACAACCCTAGCAACAGAAGACACTACAATAGATTTCCAGGACAAAAATAGGACACCAAAACAAAGGGGCTTCCTAATGCCCGTTGGTTCAGCACCAGGGCACAGGAGACTCCCACCAAACCACCTGCAGAACAGTAAGCTGTGCTGCGACTGCCAACCTCTATGCTGCTGTTATGTCTCATTTGAATATCAACAGTCTTTTCTTAAATCCCAGAAAGCAACTAGCACATGTTGCTTATCCACCTTTTATTGTTTCTTGTATCGGAAGACACCACAAATAGGCTTACTGATGCCCCTTAGCTCAGGGGGCACAGGAAGCTCCCACCCAACCATCAGTAGTGGTAGAACAGCAGTTCCATGGCCACAAGATTAAATATACACAATTTTTTGGTAAAACTGGTTCTATCTACCAGAGAGAACTTCAACGTGAGTTTCACCAAATCAAACACTACAGCAAGTGTAGTGAAAAAAGAAACAAGTCTTGTGAAAACAGTTTAAATGTACGATGAGTTTTCTTTCATACATGCAGTTCTGGACTGTGTCTTACAAAGTAATAAACTACATACAGCAAAAGTTAGTCAATTGAAAACCTACTAAATTCATAAGTTGTCAATGTTCTAACGATTCTCTGACGTAAAAAACGCTTTACGACAAAACAGCCCTCTACCATGGCTTGAGAGGTATAAGAATTAAATGAGTACCACCAATGCCTAACACAGAAAAAAAGAGATACAAAACATTAGGTATTAAACATGATAGTGCCATGAAAAGAGAGAGATGAGCCAAGCACATTATAGCAAAACATTGTCAGGAAACTATTAACAGGTTGTGTACATCAGGGTCTTTGTTGCTAAGAATGCAACTAATTGTAATTTTGAATACCAACACATGATATTGAAATCTTGATAGAAAGAAAAGTCTGCCACACAACACTGAAGCTGGCAGCTACTGCATACGGCTACAATGTTCTACTACACAGATCTGTAGATTCATTACAAATAGACAAGTTTTCTTGAGGCATTGTGGAAATGTCTAGTCTGACAGGCAGCCATAATTTATAGTTGTTCCTCTTTACACATGGAGGCTGCATGCTATAGAAAAAAAACGTCCTATTTCAAATCCAGTAGCTCCACATCAAAGATCAAGGTGGCATTGGGTGGGATAGTAAAAACAGTTAAGGACAAATTTGTGATTGTAGCAGAATATTATAACATTTAAGCATTTTCTATATTTGGATAGAGCATTAACCAGACCCTTTCCTTACATATGGCATTTTGTATGAAAGAGGTCTTACGAAGTACTTAAGGTTATTTCACTCACATGGTGAGGCGTCAACCCTTTGGGATTTGTTTGTTTGTTTGTTTGATTGGTATTTAACGTCGTACTCTAGACTTTCACCTATATGAAGACTTAATATAATATATTAATAATTAATTTGCAGTGCTGGTGTATAGTGAAAAACCGGGAAGAAACCTCGTAAAAAAACACCCCACGACTAGGAGTATAGGAAACCACCTAAAATGACGCTGGCAACACAGAAGACACCACAGAATGAAAACACAATACATGTACCACCCACCACAATACAGCTTCCTTATGTCATTTAGCTGAGAGATCACCAGGGCACAGGGCTCGACAAATCACCTTGAATGTATAGTTGTATGCAGTCATTGAGCCAGATTGAGGCCCCCACATCCTATTTATAAATATATTTGCTTAAAGTTTAACGCTTTTCTCAAGGGTGTATGCTTATATGATGACTGTTTGGTAAAAAATGAGAGAAAATCTCGTAAGAGCAATCCCAAAATGAAATCCCATCATAGGAGAAGATTAAAGTTCAATGAGCTAACATGGTTATCCACAATCTTACTAATTAATTCATTTACTTAATGTTTCTCAAAGTTATAAGAAAACTTGTCTAAACCGACTTAGTTGATTGGTGTTAAACATTGTATTGAAGGGTATTTCACTTATCTGACGACTTCGCGTTGCCGGCGTATGGTGGGCAAGCAAGAAGACATCTCGTAAAAACCACCCTGCGATATCCACAGCCACCGGAAAGCTTCCCTATAATGTCTAAGGTTGACGAGAAGGCTTGAGCCTAAACTTGGAACACATAACGTGGCCCGTGTATAAAGCTGACACCCAACTATCCCGACATCTGGTCTTAACGGACACTATTGCTTGATCTCCTTGCGACATGTATTTTTTCTATGTTAAAACGAATTGTGTAAACGGCCATCTTGTCTATCTGACAGCTTATCGCCCAGTGAGTTTTACCCAAGTTTCAATACTTTGATGTATATTCAACATGTTCAATCATGCACTCCCTGATCTGGGAAGTCACCAAATAGCTTCAGTCTGGATTTAGAAAATAAACTTGTATAGAGTAATTTTACACAAACTATGCCATCAAGAGTGGAATATTTAGGTTTTTTTTTATGGATTAAGTTTGCTCTTTTTAATCAATGGTAAGTCTCTTTTCAATCAATGGTAAGTCTCTTTTTAGTCAATTGTATTTCTCTTTTCAATCAATGATAAGTCTCTTTTCAATCAACGGTATGTCTCTTTTCAATCAACGGTATGTCTCTTTTCAATCAATTAATGGTATGTCTCTGTTCAATCAATGGTAAGTCTCTTTTCAATCACTGGAAGTCTCTTTTCAATTAATCATTGGTATGTCTCTTTTTAATCAACGGTATGTCTCTTTTTAATCAACGGTATGTCTCTTTTTAATCAACGATATGTCTCTTTTCAATCAATGGTATGTCTCTTTTCAATCAATGGTATGTCTCTTTTTAATCAATGGTATGTCTCTTTTTAATCAATGGTATGTCTCTTTTCAATCAATGGTAAGTCTCTTTTCAATCAATGGTAAGTCTGTTTTCAATTAATCAATGGTATGTCTCTTTTTAATCAACGGTATGTCTCTTTTTAATCAACGGTATGTCTCTTTTCAATCAATGGTATGTCTCTTTTTAATCAACGGTATGTCTCTTTTTAATCAACGGTATGTCTCTTTTTAATCAATGATATGTCTCTTTTCAATCAATGGTATGTCTCTTTTCAATCAATGGTATGTCTCTTTTTAATCAATGGTATGTCTCT
>JAVFBZ010024451.1:0-11370 GCA_032466195.1 Katharina tunicata
GATGACATAGGAGATCTCCTACATGTTTGTCGAGGACAAGATAGATCTCTGAGGCCGCGTGGAGACATTTTGAAAACTGACAGTAAAGGTCAGGTTATTCTCATGGTACATCCCATATTGTCCTACCGAGCTTTCCTCGTATGAACAATTATCTCTTATGCAAGACACCTTTTTGAACATTATTCACAGTCAAGATTATCTATAACGCTTTTCAAGTCAATCATTGAACCCCAAAATCAGACGGAAAACATGTCCCCAAGAGGCCTCAGAGATCTGTCTTTTTTTCGTCATACATAGGAGATCTCGCGTGATCAAATTGGAATAGACTAAGAGGAAGTTTTGCTCACGACGCGTCAATAAAAATCTGAATATAAATCTGACCCTTGAAAGTCATAAAAGTTGTGACGTGGAGGTGTCAGAATCCGACACCAGTTTATCTGAGTGTATACTTTGTAACTTTGGGATTAAAACGCCTTTGCAGTTCCTGCTGTAGCACGCTCAGATGTTTAAAACCGTTTGCATGTCTATTTACGTTTTATGTGTGGCATGAGTGACACGTGCTCAAGTGGGTGGGGCGGTTGAGTAGGTCAAAGGTCATCGATATTTATATACACAGTGACAGAAAAATAAAAACTTTATAAATTACTAATAAAAATTACTTATATTAAAAATGTACTATATCATTTCAACTTCTTTGAGCTGCGATTGAAATTTGACGTATACATAACGCAAATATACGATTGAATGGATTCCAAGCACGGTCACCTGGCTTAATTGTATCTGTTAATAAAATATATTATCAAAAATTTACCATTTTGAGTGTTTATTATGTTTATGAGACAGACACACAATCGAGAAAAATGATAAAAAAAAGTAAAGAAATCGATTTATTTAAAAAAAAATGTATTTGTCCCTTCCTCATTATATTATATTTGTTGTTAAGAGTAATCACACTGGCACAGGGATATCGACTAATAAAAGTCGATAAATTGTCTCATGTTCTAGATTAATTCTAATAGACAAGTTTCTAGATAGATCTGAATCTCGAGTTGCTTTGGATAAAACCTAAAGGTGCATCTCGGAAAAAGGCAAAATATGTAACATGTAAATTGTGAAGATAACTATGTGGCGAATATGTAACACACATAGATATTAGGTATGGGTTAAAATAAGCACAACCTGAAAAATGTATCGTTTAGAGTTAGTAGTAAACCCATTAGTCTACCAAATGAAGATTAGGGCAATTAAGGATTATCTGATACAGAAGGAAGTTTCGTTTTGGCCAATATACAGGTTCTGAAAAAGAACGCCTATTTCACTAGGTGCACCTCTCCACTCCAAACGCATTTTCCAAATAAACGGCTGCCTCTGTTTTCCTTACGACACCGCCGTTACAACGTCCACATATCAAGTATTCATATATAAAGTATACCAAACATTTCCTTATCTTGTTGCACAAAAAAAATCCCATTTTATATACTATACTGCAGATTTACTTCCGGTTGTCAAAGCCTCGTATTTAGCAACATGGTCACATTACTATTTGTATTTGTTACCATTTCAATTATTATTTATCACTGCTTTGCTGATTTTCATGGATTTGGTCGTTTCAGCGAACTCTCCAGTGACGTCAGCTAAATACAGGGTTTATGACAACCGGAAGTAAATCTGCCCGTTTTCACGTCACTTTGGTGTCCTGAGAGCATGGATTTTTTCCTATTTCTTGATACCGCCATATGTAGAATATAATAGCTTGGTTGACTTTTCACGCATAGAATTACACTTAATTGACTCACAAATACATATCTACAATAAATATGGGGAATATCTAATGACAATTTCATTATGATATTGAGAAACAAACAATGTGTCATTAAAAGACCACCATACAATGCAATTTTTTGTTCGGCTGTAACGAGAAAATGAATAATTTAAAGACACGAAGAATAACATTTTTAGAACCTGCTTTATAAGCCGTTATCTACTCAGAATGACTTAAAGTAGCTTAAGCACTCAAAATAGGATTTTACAACAAATTCTGATTGCCTTGATTTTAACCACCTTTAAAGTTTAATCATGAACTAAGTCACTAAGACAATTACTTTGAAATGAAAATTATCAAGTTGGTACAAGGCTAATAATAATCAGTAGAAATCATGCCATAATTCGAATTGAACATAAAGGCCGGCCATTTTTCCTCATATGCCTCAAGTAAAGCTAATGATCTCGCCGGGTTCATGACTTTATATGGATAAGTTAATATTTTGAATCGCGGGAGGAGGCGGGACTAATTAACGTTTGAGTAGCATCGGTACATCTAAGGGTGGATCACATATGACAGCTGATTGACACATCCACATAATAATATTCTGCCAGAAAATTCAGTTTTTATTTTTTTTTGTTATTATAAAACTCTCCTTCAACGTAAACATTTGAAGAAACTGAGAAACTAGTCCACTATATATGGACCTGCAGTGCCAAGCAGCAAATCTACAAGAAAGCCATGTTAATGCATGCTAATTGTATATGGACAATGACTATAAAGGTTTAACCTCTAAACAGGTTACTCTTCCACATATGGTATATATAATAATTGTTTGTTTGATTGGGGTTTTACGCCGTATACTCAATGTTATTTCACTTATATGACGGCGTGCCAGCCCAATCGGTGAAGGAAACCACCTTAAACGATGCTGGCAATATGCATGACAGGATAACACATTTATAAAACATTAACAAAACAGGACACAACAATCGGCAAAACCTCGCGCGATTTCTCGTTATATCGCTGTCATCACAGTGCGCAGTATACATTCGATGGCTTCCGAGTGTTAGCTCAGAGAGCACCAGGGCACACGAGGCTTCCACCCAACCACTCGCTATATGATAATGAACCAGACACTGATTCTCTTAAAAATTCCATTGGTATACGGTTGATTCGCTATCACTGCTAGCATCTACAAGAGCATGCATAATAGATGGAAACTTTGAGATGTATCGCCAATGGTTTTTAGGTCATTCGTAATTCGTGTCCGTTTTGGATGTACTGATTGATCAACTGTTGAATGCCGTGCTCAAGGGTATTTCACTTATATGACGGCGGTGTATTCCAACAGAAGACGGCGACTGTACCACAACCAAAAAGTGCAAAAGAATAATGCCGCATGCCAGTTTTGGTTTTTATCACTGACTGTTCAGCAATTGGTGTATATCGAATAAAAATCGGTATATTTACTTAATGTTGTTATTGATTTTTGCTCGTATGAAGGCATTCCAACATATATGAAGGTATATATAGCCACACTTTATATGTATTTTTTATCAATTTAGAGAAAGAAAATGTGTATTGCCTCCACCAGGACTCGAACTCGGGTCTCTGGCAGCCTTTAAATATGCGGAGCGCAAACCACGACGCCGCAACAAATTGGCTTCGCTCAGACTCGGAGAGCACCAGTTCATACGATGCTTCCTCCTGTGTCACCCGGACAGTTTATACATCACTGTGTCCACTGAGGAGGATCACGTCCAGCTATTTTTTGATTATCAGTTATATTCCTACGTTAAACTCTTCTCCTAGGTATAGTAGCCTACGGTTTTAGCCATTTTCTGTCACTTGGCAAAATACTTGTTTTGGTTTCGAACGGATAGGTAATATAAGGAACAAATTATTGACGTTGTATTTCTGTTGTAATCTATTTTATTATCTCCGTACATTATTTTCTCCATTGCAAACGGTCTATATGCATGCCTGCAATATTGCACACTGCTAGCTTGCATGTGTCGGGATTTCGCGTTCGTTCGACGTTTATGTATTTCACGAACTATGATCAGCGTGATATATGTGTCTATTAAAACAACATTCGCACACACCCAGACACAGATACAGTTCTAAGTCATGCTTTGAGGCATTTAAAGAAATACATGTCCATCTAATGATATTCAGTAAAAGCGCCGGTACATCGGCCTACTCGGTCAGTATCGTGACACTTCGTAACAGCCTATATGCGTAAACGCCGCATGAGCTCTTGAATAACAAGAATATCTATATAGGCTATCCTGAATGACGGAAATATAAATTGCCGTGTACGCATTAACATGCGCTAATATACGTTTATGTGTATATATCTATGCATGCACATATACAAATATACGTAGGCCTATAAATATGTCTTCATTGATACGAATGTTTTATATTTCATTGGCACATGAACACGGCTCGATCGACGAGCTATAATATACTCATATATACGCCTACAGTCGAAAAAAAGCTAAAAGTGTATGTAGCCTAAAATTGGGTCGGATTTTTCAATATATACAACGGTTAAATCGTTGGAGTATATAATATCGCACATTAGGCCTGTATAGGGCTGAACTGTTTTCGTATAAATTTCATCTGGCTCGCTTGTAACGAACCATGACGTTCTACATGCCGCGTGCTAAACATACATAAAGAGTACATCTAAAAATACGGCTTCAAGCATTCTTTATCAAATTTTTATCCATGTTTAGCGCCGTATTATTTATTATACTATTCCACATACCGTACGCCTGTAGGCCCCCCTACAGCAGAACTTAAGTAAAAACAACCGCGGCTTAATAGGGTATAGGCCTAAATAGGCCTAGGTCTCTTTCCATAATACAAAAAGGGAATGGGCCTAACTCGAAAATACCCGGAACTTACACGAAACATAAAATGTTCCTATTCACCTATACGTAAAGGTGCCTGAAACTAGCAAAGGAATAATTTTGGGCTTCTCGTTTAGTCGAATTCCGCTTTAGGTCTATGACTAGGCCTATTTATATTCAGTATAACGCACGAGCAAAAAGTAAGGGCAATATCAAGTTGTAAGCATTCCCTTCGGGTTTAAAACAAATGCCAACATTTCAGCATTTCTTCTTTTGTCCGGTAAAAAGTCATCTCCGTTCGTTTGAGCGCCAAGCTTCATATAATATAGCCCTCCACTCGACAGCGTGTGTACGTGCGTGCCGCTTTAACATAGAGCAATATGTGTAGGCTCATGTTGTAAGCCTGCTTATACCACCCCATTTCGCGTAAAGGGTTCTCTCTAAAAACTCCATGTTTATCAACAATTTTTCACTCTTTTATTGTCAAATGCTTCTACTTTTAGAAGACCTATTCATAACAACGATTCAGCATGCTGTATTTAAGAGCGCTTAATCCGAAAATCGTCTATTTTGACCTGAGTTTGCTTATAAATGAAATCCTTGAAAATCTATCCCATAATAATACACTGTAGGCAACTGCGCTTGCGCACAACTATATATATCTCCGTAACGAGCTTAGAGTTGTTTTGTGCGTGCTGAAATCATTCATATTTTGGGGCGAAATCTTACTGAAAACTCGACACTAACTAGTCAAGAAACACCCGAAATGGCTGAATCTAGACACAAAGAGTGGATTTTGGAGACAATTGATAAGTTACGGAACAGAAAAGCTCGACCAGACTTAGAGCGAATTTGTCACATGGTAGAACGTAAACACGGCTTAACTTTCGCGGAGACCGCAGCCGAGCTGGAAAAACTGGTCGACTCGGATATTGTTATCAAAGTGGATTATAAAGGTAGCACAAGTTACCGAAACGCTGCTAAATGGAAGAAGAGCCATGTCGGCGGACAAGTCTTGAATTCGAACCAAGTGAGCAGTCAATTGCACGAAGCTTTGGAGGCCCTTACAAGCAAGGAAGAGGGAACGGGCCGGAGTCGTATAGGTGCTTCCCATAGCCAAATAGAAAACTGGCTGACGGACCTCAATGGATTGGAAGTCGATTTGGAACAATCTCAACTACAGACAGCCCTCCAAAGAGAAGTAGACTGTCGGAGGTTCGAAAAACTACCCAATGGCAACTATGCTTTCAGAGAAAAAGAAAAATCGGAGACAAAGTCGTCAAAGCTGATAAAAATAGGGAAAACAGTGAATTCGGGAGATAGTCCTGGAAAAAGAGGCCGCCCTCCAACAAAACGAAAGGTACCTGACTGGGTTATATTTTATAGTCAATTTCCTCTCTTTCGTTGTTTTTTCTTCTAATTTTCTTTTTCTTTCAGTGACAGTATTGCTTCAGCGCACGCTATGTATGACATAGGGCCGGTATGTTACTGCGTTCCACTTGCGTGCTGTTTATTCGATACATAATCGTTTAAAGGCGTTGCTGAGCTGGATCGAAAGACAGCCGGCATCGTTTATAGTGGGTTTTTATCGATTTTTGTCGGACGGTTTGTTGCAGAAACGTCATTGGTCGCTTTCAGCAGTTCCCAGGGATATATGTATATTGTTATAGCCTAGTTTTATCGAACTTCCTATAATCTAATTTGTTCTGTATTCATTCGTTTTTCCGTGCTGTCAGCTATGGCCGTTATTTTTTCTCTGCTTTCTTTTCTTGCATATACGGTCCGGGTTGTTATTATTTACTAGCGTAATATAGTATTTTTTTTGCTATATATTTTAACTTTTATAAATCTTAACTCGTTTTTCTTCATTTCTTTTCAACTATAGTTTTTGTGTTTTTTTTTTTTTTTTCTTCCGGTATGCCTTGGAGGCATTGTATACAGCATGCCTATTGCAAGCGGTGTACCTTTTCCGTTGTGGATTCCGGTGAAACATATGTACGTTTCTCAAAAGTAGGTCACATGGGGACAGCTACAGTTGAGTTGGCAGTCAATACTGAAGTCATATGTGCACAGCTTACGATCCATTGGGAAGTCATGCGGCTTTCGTAATGCCCTATGATTGGTTTTACGACTGCAGTTCCTTGAAAATTATAATAAAATATATGTGTTCTATTTGGAATTTTTTTCTTTGAAAGTACACAATTAAACTTTAAAGAAAACGTTATATTTTTTTTGAATTCTATCCATTTGAACTTTTTGTTTCATAGGTACAACAAATTGACCCATATTGATGAAGATTTTTTTTGATGTAGAGTTCTGTAGTCTGCAATGTAATCCACATACAATCATACAGAACAGTAGTCTGCAATGTAATCCACATACAATCATACAGAACAGTACTGAACTAATAAAGTGTAATTTTAAGTTTTTGCACCTTCTGATTTGAACATGTCCAATTAAGTGATTTCTAATTCTGTTTAAAATAATTGAACTCTCTGAGATATTTTATGTTTATAAAATACCTAACACGCATTGGTTACATTTTAAAACTAATTTTAATTGTTAACCAGAGTAGCAAGATGGTGGCCAAATTCGAAAATCTCTCTCCCCACCGTGTACAATGCGGACAATCCAATGATTTAGCATTGCACAAGTTGTTGTCAGCATTTTCTTAGTAGACTAATTAATATTAGGCTCTCGCCTATCGGTGTAATATAGTAGAATTTATTTATCAAACGATGCAGTCCTACATTTATATAAAAATTAAAAAGACGATTGTTTTGTTGTCATCATGTATCATCATCCAAAACAAAAAATTACTAATTGTGGAGAAACTCAAGCACCTTTTGACACAAAGAAAAATTGAACAGAATTAAGTTATAACACGAAACGGTTTTAAAATTATCTATATTTTAAAAAGATAATTGATTTGTTTCTTTTTTTTTTCTTTTTGTTTGAAGTGAAAGAAAATTGAATGGTCCTCACCCCTCATCTTAAAAAAATTGCAAATTGTAGAGAACTTCCGGCACATTTCAACACCAAGGACAGATATACGTGAATTTATTTACCCAACGAAGCTGTTCCAGTTGTCACCATGTATCATCATCCCAAACAAAAAATTACTAATTGTGGAGAACCTCTGGTACATTTCAACATCAAGATCAGATTTACCAGAAATAAGTTATAAAACGAAGCAATTCCACATTTATCTATTAATTAAAACAATTATTGATTTTTATTTTTGTTTGGTATTTTTGAAGTGATAGAAAACTAAAAGACTCTCACTCCCCCAAAAATTGCAAATTGTAGATAAACTCCAGCCCATTTTAACACCAACTAAGATTATGGATTTGTTTCTCTTTTTTGGGAGTATTTGTTTCTCTTTTTTGGGGATATTTGTTTGAAGTGATAGAAAATTGAAGGACCCTCACTCCCCCAAAAATTGCAAATTGTAAAGAAACTGCACATTTCGACACCAAAAACAGATATACCAGAATTTATTTCCAAAAAGAAGCAGTTCCACATTTAACTTTAAATTAAAAAGAGTATTGTTACCGTTTTTGTAATGATAGACTGATAGATAATAAAAGTGTCTTCAAAAATTCAATCAACTTTTGACAACAGCAACAAAACTTATCTCTTCAGATTCATCTTCTTTCTGATGTAGGCTTGTTTCATTACATTCTGTCCCTCTGGCTAAGGGCAGTATGTTTCCAGATTCATGTTGTCATACTTAGCGCTGGAGGAACATTATCTTTCCAACAGCAAAAACACTAAAGTGACTACACATTTTATGGTTGTGTTAGAGATGCTGTCTACTGTTGGAATACACCAACGTCATATAAGTGAAATAGCCTTTAACACAGCGCTAACCCCAATCAATCAATCAATCAATTCATTATATTTTGTCCAGAAAAAGCTAATAAATAGATTTTGAAATAAATTCTACCATGACCTCGGGAGAAAAACAAGATTAACAGGAGTTGGCCTTGTGTATACCCTCAACTGGAAAACTGCATAAACGTACCATGTTCAAGGTCATGCCCAAAAATAAAACAAACATTTTACTAAATGTGAACAAATTTAGCTATGCTTTTCTGCTATTATTAAGACATGGTTTGATATTAAGTTGATTGTTTTTGTAGATTTAGTTGATTGTTTGTTTGTTTGTTTGATTGTGGTTTTATGACGTACTCCCAGTTATTTCTCTCATATGATGGGGTGCCAGTCCAATCGGTGAAGGAAACCACCTTAAACGATGCTGGCAACATGCAAGACAGGACAACCTATTTACATAACATTTAGCAAAACAATCCACTACAACAATTCGGCTCCCTGTTACCCTTAGATCAGAGAGCACCAGGGCACAGGAGGCTCCCACCCAACCACATGTCAAATTTATCTTGTTTGTGCGACATTTAAAAGCTGGGTACATGACGAAAACATGACAAAGATGGATTTTCAGAAGTTGAAAATCCATCTTTGTCATGTTTTTTTTATGCCAGATTCAGTAGAATATAATACTCTGTCTGATTATATTACTCTTTCATAAATGTCTTTTGTTGACATTTCTGATTTATTTATCAATTTTGGTTATTAAACAAAACTTAACCCTTAGAGGATGACAATTTCTTCTTGATTCATGTACCTTTTTTGCACCTGTTTTTGTTTTGATTCTAAGACTGCTTTCAAGATATTTTAGAACCTAGAAAGAAACGTTGCAAAGTAAAACAGAATCTGTCATCCTTTGAACACAGCCCTACTCTAAATCCTCAACAAATCTTACCCCTTAACCACTCTTTACCAGGCTCAGGAGTGTTTTATATAATTGGGGTTTTATGCCGTACTTAAGGTTATTTCACTCATATGACGGCGTGCCAGCCCAATGGGTGAAGGAAACCACTGTAAAAGACGCTGGAAACATGCAAGAGAGGACAAAACATTTACATAACATTAACAAAACAGGACACTACAACAAATCAGCTTCCTGTAACCCTTAGCTCAGAGAGCACCAGGACACAGGATGCTCCCACCCAAAGACCAGCTGAATTGTTATGAACTTCAGACATGAAATTGATGAACACTACCAGAAAATTAAGTCTTAGTTCCAAACTCACAGCAATACATTACTTACAACTTGTGGCCTTTAGGTCAAAGTTGTTGAGGATAAAGTGTAAATTAAAGGTTTCTCTACCCTTATAGCGGGTGGTTGGGTGGGAGTTCCTTGTGCTCTAATGCTCTTTAAGCTAAGGGGCATCAGCAAACTGATTTTTTGTGGCCAATCAAACAAATAAACATTCACCCTTTTATGCTTGTAAAACAAGGAAGTTTATTGGTAGCAAAACATAAATCAGCCTTGACTAGTTAACACACATGTTTCAAATCTTAGTCGCTGATTTGTTGTGGTTTCCTGTTTTTCGTCCTGTAAGTGTTTTGTGAAGTCTTCTTTGTTGTCAGCCTCGTTTTGGGTGGTTTCTTTCATCGATTAGGCTGACACTCCGTCATATACATGTAAGTGAAATAACATTAAGTACCGCTTAAAACCCAAATTAAACAATTTAATGAATAAACGTAGCTGGATCCTTGCCTTTTTATGGAATATTAACCCCATTGCTACATTTCCAGTTTAAGGGATGTGGAGAAACAGACCGGTGTAAAAAATTATGGTTCCCTACAATTAAAGAATTAGCTACCCAAGTTTATAACCTCTTGAGTTGACAATATCAACGGTTATAATTTTAAATATTGACAAGTTGTTTATCAAAAACTCTTTTAATAGCATTATAATGATAAGTAATTAATTTCCCCGGAGAACCAGAATTTTCCTTATTTTTTTTATACATGAGTACAGTAGTATTTAATGATTTAGTTGACACACCAGATTCCCAAAATAACAGAAGCTGCTCTTGTTACTAAACTTAAACATAATACCTGAACAGATTTTATCAGACTTCATGGCTAGGATAGAGAAGTCAATTGGGTGGGAGCCTCCAGTCCTGTGTCCTGGTGATCTCTGAACTAATGGGCGTTCAGGAAGATAATTTGTTGTGGTGTCCTGTTTTGTGTCCTGTAAATGTAATGTGGTGTCTTCTGTTTTGCCGTCGTTGTTTAAGGTGGTTTCTACTGATTGGACTGGCATGCTGTCATATGAGTGAAATAACCTAAAGTATGGCGTAATACCCTTCAGCCTGTCAAATAAACAGAAAAATCTTGGTTTTGTATAGAATTACCAATTTCCTCAATTCGCTTACCTGAGTTTTCAGACTTTTTTATAACTGTCTGTTTGAACTATTTTCGCCAGATTAATTGTAACTGATTTATATCCTATTTAAAAAGAAATTTTGCTTTTAAATTTTTGGATTTTAGGATTTTTAATCAAGATAGCCATACAAACGTTAATGGTATTTATTTTAAGTCGACAAATACACGTTCAGTAAATTTATTGAAGTATTTTCGCCAGATTAATTGTAACTCATTTAATTATAATTTTAAGATGATAGACAACTTTTGATAATGTACATTATGGATAGAAAGTCTGTTTTTATCTGACTAGAAAAAAAACATTATTTTAGCTTATGTAAAGCTGGGTAATCGGCATTCAAAGTTGCACCACTCTACTAAAGGAAGCAGACCTGTGAGGCTTGCCATTTTGATTCTCAACACTTACCCCAGCTCTTTTTAAGCCAATCAAAATACAACTTTATAGAAGGATCTGGATAGCTTCTCTTTCTGGTCTAATGTTGG
>JAVFBZ010024462.1:0-11370 GCA_032466195.1 Katharina tunicata
TTATAAACACTTTTTAAGGTCTTGGAACTCCAACTCCAATGCTAATTTATCCTGTATTATACCCTCTCTTTTTTTGGCATGAGTCATTTTGTAAAACTTAAATCACGTATTGTTAATGTAAAACATTTAAAATTATAAACTTATCATCTTCGTGCAGATATGTTATCAACAGAACAGTAAGCATGTGAGACAATTAACTATTTACTATTGCAGTTGTTCTTAGTATATAATTCTTCACTTGCATCAGAGGCTATTTCGCGAGATCGCCTCCAGTTTGTCTGTGACTCGGTTTTATTTCATGGCACACCCTGTAACAACGATATAAACCACAATTTTGTATTGTAAATCCCATTGCAGTTCCATTAGATGATTTCCATTTGACATCAATATCAAATCAGTATTAGACTCGAGTCTCTAGGTTTCATATCAACGTTGCAAATCTTCTTTGTACACACAGAGTTACGCCAGTTAGGATTAGCCTGTCGGTATATATGTCTCGCTTGAAATAGGGGTTTACTAAACTATATATTAATAATAATTAGGTGTGATAAAGGGTTATAAGTTTTGTAGAGTAAAGAAAATGCTTATGTTTGTTGACAACTGAACGGAGGAGAGACTTTTGTACAAATGCCCTTAAGGTTTAATAGTATATATAACACTGTGGCTATAATAAGTCCATTGACGTATTGGACGTGCTGTTAGAAAACTTGTTTCCGGAACAAGTCATTGGAAAAACGAAAAAAGACACAGGGTCATAACCTGTGGATTTGCACTGATTTATGCTAATCTTTACGCATTTAACAGGAACTAGAGTTTGAAATTCCAGGCCGTAGACTTCCTTTTCCAACCTCGTCTGACGGGAAAATACAAACAAACAGAAATGATGTAGAAGTTGGCTTGGTTGTGTTTACACGCCGTTTGACTTGTTGAACTTATTAATCGGGTTAATTCTGAACCCTTTTATAAAACATTCCAAATAGAGACACTTTAAATTCTGTTTTTCTTAGAAGTGGAAGCCAATAAGAAAACTGTCAAAATATATTTACGTTCAACAGAAAACAACTATTTTTTATAGCCTCGGTATAAGCTAAAATAAACTATGATTTTAACTTTAATTAAGTTTTTTGACAACATATACTTTTTACAAAATATCAATCCTCTCCAATCCTGCATGTAGAAAATATTGCCAGTTTCAACTTTGCTCTATGAGAAACCAAATCGTTTAATTATTTACAGTTTATTCTTCTATTCTAAATTATTGAGGTAAATAATGCTACGGAAATCCTGGCTTGACCACTGTTTTCCCTGTAACTGTTCAGTATCCGATGTAACTGGTCTCCGTACGCCACCCGCTGCAAGCCATTGACAATTGGACCGATTCTCTTTCTATAATTGCCCCTACAAAGATAATTCTTATGCCTGAAGCAATCTAATGGGCGAAGAATTGCCTTAAATTCAATTCCATGGTAATTTCATATAGTCTATCGAATAAAAGCCAGTTACCAGTTATCAGCTGTATAGGCACCGTATTGCTGCCTCCTCGATCAATATGAACACTCTTAACTTAGTGAGTTCAGACACTAAAGGAACGGTTGGACGCGATTAAAGAAACTGCTTGACAAAATCTTACCGATTAGCTGGCACAATACTTCAAATAGTTTGCTTTCCCTTGTAGCTATTTCTGTCGCGTAAGCCACTTACGCCTCCAAAACACATTGAATGTACATAATAACTGGTGTTTGTGTCTATATTTACTATAATCTCTAATGTATGTTGGGTATATTTGAGACCTCAAACATTTCGTACATGGTTTATATACAGCCCCAATTTGACCGATACGTGGTCGTATTAGAACATATAACAGGGTTCGGTGTTCTTTACCACCTCAGACATACTTGTTTAGGTAAAGGTTCCCTTTCTTATATGTCAGACCAGTAAACAGTCACGGGTAGAAATAGTCTTGTTTATTAATATAGCCTGATTCAAGTTTGGTAAACGAATGCCCTTAATATTAAACATTATCTCAATGCCTTGGCCATATTTGTTATCATTTCTCTACATATTTATTCATCTATGTATATATCACAATGACGTAAGCGTATTGAGTCACACAGATACAGGTTGCATTCGTTGAAAACATAGACCTTGTGTTTAAAAGCTGCCCAATTTAAAACAAACGTATATGGCAGTTGTTCCTGGTGTTGCTAAAACATGCCAAAACTTGTACACGTTTCAATCAATCTTAACATCACCATGCATGCATGAACAACCAATAGGTTTATCTGTTTAACCGGTTTGTAAATAATAATAAAATTAACAAAGTGTAATTAGAAAGGAATTTCGTTTGTATATAGTACAGACTTTCTTTTAAATATCCGATATGTTTGTTGACATCAGAAATAGTTGAATAACTGGCATCCACTTTTGTTTTAGCTGCAAATGAACGGAAACACGAGTTGTGTTTATTTTCGATAATTAGACATATGTGTTACGCTGTTTACACAAAAGAACGAGTTTGCCTTGTCGATCAGAACGAATAAATTGCCTCGTGTGATGCAGTAATGGTACAAGCAACAAACGGGGGTTTATTGGCCGTTAGAACTGAATGGTATAGAACCTTGATGTAGCGGATTTTCACACTTAACTGACCTGTCACTATACGAAACGCTTACATCAGTCAAAGGTACAGACCACATAAAACTCCGACTGTCTACGTATATGTATCCCTGTGCAGGTGGCAGTATCAGCTCCACGTGTATCTAACAAATACATACACCATGAGACCTGCTAATATAACTGTCAATATCAGCTGTGATATGGATTGTATAAGCTTTATAGAACCAGACAAAAAAAGCCTAACTGGAAGGTTTCTGATTATTAAAATAAAAAAAGTTATCACTTTTAAAACGGACTTTGTCACTGAAATCCACTGATCAACGACAAAGAGCGCCAGACTAAACAATTAATCTGCCTGTGAATTAAATATGCGAACAGTGAAATATATATGCATATTTATATATGTATCGATTGTCTTTTAATGCAAAAGATTCAAGGATTTTTTTTTTACAAAAATAGTAGGATATGAAGGAAGGGGTTTATTTGTGTATTGAGTTTAACAGGGGTGAAGCAGTGGCACACTTTTGTATTTGTAATTAGACTTAACACCTTTCCGTTAATAGGCTTCTGTCATCTTTACCCTTTTGTTATGGGTCAAGCTCGGAGTCAACTCTTTCGCCATTATTCTGGAGATGAATAGGAATTGAACATGTTGAGGGCAGTCGGTGTGTTCTGGGCGGACGGTGGGTGTGGCTGCCCCCGGGGGTCACTGGGCACGATCACTAAAACTCTCAGGGCTCCCCAAGGGGCTCTTCAAACCAATTACAAAAAATAGAAAAGAGCCCTTGAAACACGTCCTGCTCTATTGTCAGATTTAAAGGGCACAATGAAGACTTAACAAAGAAACTGATGTCCTGTAATTATGTTTGTCTAAACGACCCAGGCGCCATGGTTGATCGAGGGTTACATTCAAACGGGGTATGATCACCGCCCTCCCCGATAGTTATGTAGGACAACTCGCTTCTCTTCGGTTCTCACTTTAAAAAGTCAATAACAAAAGCAACAAGTAAAAGGAGAGCAATATTCGTTGTACGGGCAATCTAATATTTTAGTCAAACAATAAGAATGCAAATCCTCAAAGAAGTCAAGCTCTCTATATTAAGTATGGCAATTATCTGCATGGGGAATTTATCACAAAACAAATTCAACACATGAATTTATGGATTTTAACTCACTGATTTATTGACGAGACACGTTTCAATGCAGATAGCACCGTTGATGATACTAGCTTCTAAATGCCGCTAAAAACGTACTTCAGTTAAAAAAAAAACGTATTGTCCCATTTAGGCCTAATGTTTCTGGATGCGACATACAATGGTAGTATATTTCTTTATTGCAATCTGTAATCTGAGGTCATGCATTCAGCTGAAAGACGAATTAAACGCGATTTCTCAGTGATAGTGAGCAGTGATATCTGCATAAATGCGACAAAGAACTAGCGGCAGAGTACGAGAGGAGCTGCATGGGCTTTGTCTTAAAGCTCCTGTATCACCTGTGTTTGTTCAGTGGTTGCTATGTTTGTGTGTACTCTCCTATCAAACAAGTGCCAAGTTTTGTTGGGACCGCTAGAACTCGTATGGCATCCCCGGTATATCGACATCCTCGGGCTGGGTGAAGGGCAGCACCGACCACACTGTCCCCTCTGTTTGTACCCTACACATGATACAGAGTCTGAGTCCGCGGAAAAGAAACACCACTAAGCTGATCTTAGCGAAACTATGGGGCTCAAATATGAGCAAGTCGAGTGGAGAGATGCGGCGCAAATATTGACTCCCGTTGAACCTCTTTACTCGAGAGCTTTGTCTCAAGCCCTGTTTTTACTCGTATCTGTTGCCTTTTTCTAAGATTCTCCGGTGGATGTTTGCATCACACGCCTTTGACAAGATAGGTAAAGGACTGATCCGTTATCCAGCCAACATTCCTCAACCATCTCCAAACAACAGCCTTTCTCATTGAAGTTCAGAAACAATGAAGTTATCTGGTCGACAAATAAAGGTCCTGGTTTGAAACAGCAAACAAGCGCCTTAATACATAGGCTAACAGAATTGATTGTGCCCTTTAAAGCATCTGAGAGCTGGGGAAGCTATACTTGTACACCTTGTTTTATTACTGTACACCATATACCGTCTAAGGACATAAACGTTAAAGAAAAAAATCTGGACAAAGAATTTAACTTTATGTTCTCAAAAATCTAGGTACCTTTAACTTTATTAGTTCCATTAATGAGCTGTTAAGAGAGAGCTGTTGTTTTCTGCCCACTATCGCCACCCTAAGGGCTCTCAGAAATTCAGTAATTAGCCCGATTCCCCCGTACCAACCCAACCTTAAACACCCGCTTTGCAGTGCCAAAGGGCAAGAGACCATTCCGATGTCAAAACTATGCCCTTAAGGGTTTTCATTGAAACCATAGGCAATGTATTTGAGTTTAAGTGCCCCTCAACACCCCACTTCAAAGAAGCGACTATTTATTGTGGTAGAACTTGTTAGTTGGCTCCTATCGAATTTTTAAACTTTGATCACTGTACGGAGTGACTTATAATAACAGTGTTGTTGTGGTTTAATCAAAATACTAAAAACCGCCTTGGTAAATATCTTTTGTTCTCGATCTAGTTATAGCCCATTGGTCTTATGTTACGAAAGGTGTAGGTATTTAATAACAGAGAAAGACAGCTAACTGTTTAAAGGATTATGTGGTTATATAGAGACTATATCAAAAGCGATAATATTTATGCGTTGGGGGTAGTCATAGAAATTATTTCACAGACGCAAAAATGTTGTGGAAAAAAGCTTAAGAGAATACATCAGCCTAATTGAGTCCAAATGGAAAGAGTAAGGTCTTTTTTTTTTAAGAAAGTGAGATTTTGTGAGGCTTGTTTGATTGGATATGAAGTGTGATGACGGTAAAATGATGAAGACGTCAGGCTGTATAGCCTACATGTGGCAAGTGTCATCTAATGTCTGTTACACCCCCGGAATGTCTTCAACGAGTGGGGGATATTTACCTCGCACGTAACCAGACCAGCTTCACAAGAGCGGCTTTTCTGTCCCAACCTCTTATAGTCTATACAAAACATTTCTCTCTTTGACAGTCCATCGCCCTGAATAAACGACTTCGGTGATGTAAATGCCCCTTAAACTTACACAGGGCACACATTCCACGGCCTTTCGTGGCCGTAACAAACGGTCTTCCCGAGAAATAATAACTTTCCCTAACCGAAACTGGCGGCTGACACAAGGCAGATTTTGACCAGACTTGGTTCCGATGAAAGCTCGGGGCAGATTGTACACACAACATATAGGGTGTGAGAGGATGCGGCTGTCACAAGCTTGAAGAAACTTTCCTGTGCTAAATGCAATGGCTATGACAATACAGAATTGTATACGGGTGTTTAGATATAATAAACGGTGGCAGTTTGCAGGTGCTATGTAAGCCTTGCATAAAAATGCCAATGTTGGAGAGTCGTAACAACGGCAGAATATTGTTTTAATTATATAGGCCTGTAACTATAAGCATCATAGCAAGCTTCCAACAGGTATATAGATAATAGAGTATCCGTATAAGCCAGTTATATAGGCCTACAGTATCCTTCTAGAGTATCCTACTAGAACTACGTTCGGATTAATACTATTCATATATAGACAAAATACATATAAAAATAACCATTCGACTGACAAGAAAACATTGAAATCACAACAGCTGCAGTCAAGACAGATTGGCCACACAATGTATTTTAAGCATGTATTGATTGTTCAATACCGGGTACCTTACCAGACGAAATCAGCTGCTGCTATGTCAGGGGTCAAAGGGTACGTCATATATTCCACAGAATAAAGATGGCGGAGAAAAATGAAATATAGTTTTGTTTCGTCCCAGGTTTGTTTTGATGACGTTATCTTTTCAGTTCAGAAATTATTACTTTGTTAAATTGCTGCAAAGTTGAAGTACCGTACGTGTCATAGAAAAACTTTCGTAACAATAAGTTGGTTAGTGGTAGAACCGAGGGTCGAGGAGAAAAAAGGAGTGGTTTGTTGGCCCGAAAATTGGGCTAAATTAGTTTGCCTCTGTGTTTCTTTTCTTCAGACGTTCGACTGACAATATACGACCACAAAAATGTACAAAAATTAGTCGCACTGCTATCTTTTCTTAAACAGAATGTTAAAAGTATTGCCAAACACAGCGTATGTAATTGGTAGGCTGTACGTTTTACCTGAACACACTTAAAGGAAGAAAGTAGAAAAAAGTCATGCCTTTGCTGTACATAAGCCTACAGTTTACATTGGGTCACAGGACGAACTGTATCTGTAGTTTGAATGTTTTCCTTTGCTGACACATGATTATTCGAAGTTACATTCCAATGTTAATCTCAATGTTTGTGTGTCACACAACCTAGTAACACGTGAAGTTTTCTATGTAACTCTGAATGCAGTACGGCTAATTCTGTTTGAAATTCAGCAGCAGAAGTGTGACATACCCACTCGATCTAGACCTCTAACCGTCTTGTGGTCAACATATTGAGATTAGACAATTGATTACCTCAAAATGTACCTTGATATGTCCAAAGTTGTAACTTATCACATGGTACAATGTAGACTTGCAAGGATATTTTCCAACCCAGATTTGACAGAGAATGCCCAATGCTGAGAAATAATAGTGGGGCCTACTGCCTCTGTTTCCATTGAAGCAAAACCAATGGGCTAGGTATTGTTTGTTATCCCTGTAAAACACTAACGATCTAAACTTACTGATTGAATGAGTAGTTTTTTCAAAAGAATATGGCACCATTTGCTTATAAATATAATGTGTATTTAGGAGTTTGATATAATCATTATCATCAGTCTAATAGTAGATCTGTTGTAGCTTTTAACAACTGATGTTCCAGCTGTAGGACCTACACAGTTTTCATTATCAATTCATTACCGACAAATAAATATGACTTGCAAATAATTTAAAATACATAATGATATACAGGTATTTGAATATGTATAAAAATGTTACATGTAGGCCTATATGGTGAGTGGGTGCTGTGATTGTTATTGACTAAAATGATTTTCTACGGCCTTATTGTCATTAGTTGTCATTTAACTTGTCAATTATACATTATCAACAAAAAATAAACTAATTTGTTGAGCAGGGTGATAATGAATTTAAAAAATGTAGGTAAAGAAAATTTGATATTTTTTTATATACAATTTGAGCACACAGAGCTACAATGTAGGCTCACCCAGTTTTTGTACCAGGTAGGTAGGCCTATCATGTAGAAGTAAACCATCTGAAGTGTGTCTTTATGATTAATTATTGGCCAGAGGACTGGCACTTTCCCTTCTCCTTTGTTTTGATGCTCTCCCTTATCATATGGGAAAGTTGCCAGAGATTAAAATTATCACTTCCTTCTGGGGACAGCGGCAGTGAGTTCAGCTGTATTATTTAGGTGGCAATTTAATTACTGGGGAGGAATATGGGTGATTGGGTTAATATTGATGTTGATTCACCTCACATCTGTTATAGGGGAGCTCTGCTGACATGCAGGTCTTTCCTCGTTCAGGTGCAGCCCAAACACGGCCTTCAAAATATGGGACTAAAATATGAGGCAGATGGAAGTTACATGCTTAATTGAAGTAATCTATTAGGAGGACAGTAATTAATTTAATCAAGCGCAGCTGAGAGAATGGGGTAATTGGTGTTTAGCTGGAGACTCAAACACATTCACCCACTTTATTCTATTAAATATTAGTTACAAGGGGTCATTTAGAATATGTTATTTCCATAACCATATTTCATATCAGCTTGACTGCGGTCTGCAGACCAAGTAATATGTAATGGGATATAATGCTACATGGGTTTCTTGGTTACGGGTATTTTTTAAAAAGAATGTCCTCTTTGAAACTGTTTATACTTTCCTTCTTTGTGAACATTTATAATAAGGATTGTCAGCAAATCAAGCTATATACATCTATTATGTTTTTGTGTATAGTATTTAGTGTGTACTATGATACTGTTCTGCGTAGTGTGCACCATGAATGTATTGTCATTGTTTATGAATTTATTAATCTTGTAAAGTAATAAAATTTAATTTATTTATAAACTGTTCCATTTGTTGATAGAGTTTAGGCCTAGTTTGTTCATTTTCTTTGTTTAAGGACTGGAAGTACCTGGGGCTTATAGCAAGGTAAAATGCTTTCTGAGGTGATTAATGAGTTTACTTGTCTGACATGGTTACAATCTCTGTCAGGTAAAATCACTTACCTGGATGGCTGAGATAATCTCTTGACAATTTACACACACTTAATACAGATTGCAGGTTTGACACTGAACTTAGATAACAGCCCTTCAGCTAATCTTTATATTACCCGTAAATATTATGAGATGGGCAATTTACCAGTAGGCCTTATAAATAAAAACACTCTTTAAAAAAAATTTAAATGTTGTCATTAGGTTTTTAATTCTGACACAGGTTTTTTTTATTATTATTAAGGAAACAATCACATATTTAGCTAGCCTACATATAAGCATTTTCTTTATTTTGAACAAATTAAATACAGATTTCTGTTTAAATTTGTATGTTAATATTTCATTTGAAAAATTAGATATGGTATGATTCATGATTGTATGATGGTTTGTGATCAAAGTGTTGTATTTTATGGTTGAATTGGCCATGAATACTCTCTTAAAAATTAAGTATTTTTTTTTGTATTTCTGTTGGATAGAATAGATTAAGCTGGTGGAAATGTTGTAAATTTAGTGCTAATCTTTTTGAGTGTTTGTGAGTATGGTTGCATTATCAAGGCCTGTATTTTGTGGTGGAGTGAACAAGGAGATGGTTCAGTAGAGAGATACAGATCTGTATTGAAGGGGGTTCCTGGTGAATGGCCGTGGTCTCTGGAGGATTATTAACTGATTATTGATGTGGAGTAATCAAGTGGCAGAAGGAAGACTGTAGAAAGTGTCTCCTTCAGCTTCACACTCAACTGTAAATGCTGCAAAAATTATCTCCGTAACCTGCACTTTTCTTACACAGAAATTTGCCATACTTTGCTCTGAAATTTCATATCATGTTTTCCGAATTGAGGCCTTCCTACCAGAAAAAACAGATGGATTAAACAATCAGAGGATTGATAATTTAAAAGGGTATTTATAAGAATTTACTCCTTGGAATTATTAGGGTTTTGCCCTAATAGATCCAGCCTAATGTATGTCACCCCATCTCTGCAGCTAATAGACTGTAGTTTAGGGAGACCAGATGGAGTGAGTCAGGGTCCCCTAGCTCGCTGCTGAGACCCCCTCTCTTTGACAGGAAGTCCACAAGCTGCTGTTTCTTCCCAATTAATCCCTCTTAAAGACTCTTTTCTCTGCCCTTTAATGATCATAGGCCAATGTGCTCAACATGACTTTATGCTTTCAAATCTTTTTTTTTTATAAGGTTCAGTTTTTCTCTTTCATGTCAGGTTTTTCTCAAGATGAGCATCAAAGAGCATGGGAGGAAAATTCCAAAAAGTGACTCTTGCTTGTCATTATTTCTTTTCATTTTGGATAAAATATCTATATATTTAATACTGTAAAGCCATTCATTTTCCATTCCATCTATTACATTTTTAGAAAACAGACATTTAGTATGGTCATAGTATACATGTATATATTTTAATTGGACAGTAAACAAATGACAGATTGTACGTCGAGGAGAAATAATGAGCATGTTATTTTGATACAATATCAAATTGGACTAATAATGATAGGGTCTAGCATGGGGATCAATGTTTGCATGTGCCATGTTTAAGCGTCATGTCTGGGTAGTAATGATGAAGTCAATATATGTGTCTACGAGCAGGAACCTACATGAATGGAGTGATGTTATGTGAGTACTTTCTGTCTGGCTGTCTTTAGAAACAAAGCAGAAGAAAAAGAGGAATTATATTAGTCATATATACCCAAGTACTACAGTGTAGGAGTGAAATTAAGGGAGAAAGGAGGGGGCCCTATGGGGTGAGCAGAGGTATTACCTGGGATAATCAGTCCAGCTAAGCAGGTTTTAGCATGGCTTAACTCCCTTTGTATCTGAGAGAAAGCCAGAGACCAAACAACTAACTCTAACAAGTTGCCCATTTGAGTCGCCCATTCAATATGTCACGACCAACGCAGCCATTAGAGACAAACCAAAAGCTTTAAGAAAAACAGATGAAATGTAGTGAAAAGACAACCAGAGGTAGCTTTCTTTAGTTCCCTCTCTTAAAACCACAATAAATTAACCTGTTTCAAAAGACTTTCTGTATAAAGGTCATTTTCAATTTCATTAGTTACACATTATTTGTTTGTAGAGTATATGTGAATAGTTTTGAGGTAGATAACTATACTGAAAGGGTTATGTTGGTGTGTTTGTATTCCTTCTTAAGAGAGAAGCACAGTAGTTTTCTTTAATCTTTTTGTCCTCTAGTCTTGAATTTTATTAGTTAATCAACTTCAAATCTAATGCTACTCTTGAGTGCGACGTTAAACACCTATCAAACAAACAAATCAAATCTAATGCTGGTAAAGCAAGTGTCTCTTTCGATTACAAAATTACACTTGCATTCATAAGGTATTCTGACTATAAGTATGAACAGAAGCTTGAACCCATTGGAAATAATTTATTTGTATAATTTATTACAATTCAATGTAACTAACATTTTTTATTTATTTATTTATTTTATTCACCATAATATATGAATCATAACAGCAGAATAAATGATATTGTAAGTGGCATGGCGGGAATAAAGCACCAT
>JAVFBZ010024473.1:496-11370 GCA_032466195.1 Katharina tunicata
ACCTTCCCCCCCCCCACCCCCCACAGGCTACTATTGTTCAAATTATGTTTTTCTTGTATGTTTTCAGATTGAATGTATAGAATTGTGTGGCAAAAATCTGTACATAGGAACCACTGATTGGTAAGCTGCAACTACTGTCTATGGACAAAAAATACATTTCCTTATAACAGTGTGTTTTATAATTGGAAATATGACAAGAAAAAATGTCTGATAACTTATCACTAGTTTGATAATGCATTTATCAACAGGAATTATTGCTCAATCTTTACATTCATAACTCGACAGACTTAAAAGGGTCCTACAATTGGTTTGTTACTTTTGAGTTTTAACCGGCATGGGCATTTTCTTTTCAGGCTTGTATTTACATGTCTTTTTGACAACGAGTACTATAGTCTATATAACAAGAGAATGGCTGAAATAATTTTGAATGCTACTTTTGAAACTATAATATATTTTTATGAGTTTAGGAACTCTAATGGAAAAAAGAATCCTAATTTTCTGTATTTAAACTGTAAAACATGCAAAAATATTCATGAACATTTTTATTTGCTGAAATATTGAGATCGAAATGATTTTTTTGTTCTATGGAGTTACATTAGTAGACTACTCTTTTACTATGCAAAACGTATCAGTGGAAAACATGGATTCCAAAGAATTACTTTTTGACAGAAAGAGTGTATTACAGTGTCTATTATATTCTGCTTACAGCATATTATTTTTATTTTTTAATTTGACAGTTTTGTAGTTCATTACATCCTTGAGGAGAAATCGAACCAATCTGGTAAAGTGATCTTCCACAGTGAGAAACAAGGACACAAATACCTAGCTCTGGTTAGTGCAGTACACCAAATGTTGTCAAATTCAGTCATTACACAGATAAGTCTTAATTAAGAAAAAATAAAAGTAAGTTGATAGTCGATGCAAGGAAGTCTTGTTGGGATGGTTGATACATTTGGGCTTCATAATGCCTTCATTATACAATTAGTTCAACTCCTATACTTAACAATGTATATTCTTAATATTTGCGAAAAAAGCTTTTTGCTTTGTTCTTTTTACATCTTTAGTTTATTATCCCCTCTTAAAATGGTGTTGAAGAGGGCATAAAGCGTTCTGTTTTTACATACTTTTATAACCGGGACGCTTTCTTTAAACATCACTAACTATTTATAAACGGCCAAGTCCAGATTTGCCAGTTTCCATATCTTGTTTATTTTCCATACTTACTAACCTTTCTACTTAAACATTTAATCATACAATCTTAACTGGCTCTCTTTGGGCTCTGTGCTAAAACTCCTACAATCTAAATCTCAGTATATAATGACTCTCTTTACAATCTGTCTCCAGCTATCATGAACTATCATACTCTCACTGAGTGTGGTTGACTGTCTTTGGGTTCTGTGCTACTTGGTATTTACAGAGACTCAGAGCACAGACCTGAGAGAAAGCATCAATAACATTTTTAAGATGGTCAGTGAACAAATGAAATGTGTGTTTCTTGTTGATCTTTAAGTACAGACTACGAGAGAACACACAGAAATAATAACATAAAAGAACTTAATAACATTAGCAAAACAGTTGATCTAGGTCTGGTAAGAGTTTAAAGAAATTTTGAAATTGTTAAATAAGTGTAATTTAATTTAAAACAGTTTCCCTCCAAAAGTTTTCAAGGATATCACACCCACTAAAGCAATAAAGCATTTTCCCTCCAAAATCATAATCAGGTCAATCCTACAATAAAACAATTAAACTGTAAAGTTAAAATCCCCACAAGCCTCTCTATAACACTTACTTGTTTTCCCTTGTCATCACTCTAGCTTCTTACCCACTAGGTCGAATTAAAAAAAAAAAAAAAAGCATATTTCAGGGTCGTAGGATCAAAGTCAATGCCACTATAGCTTTTTTTATAATACAAAATTCCCAATGTCCATTACGAAAAACAAATTTGAACCATTTGAATTTCAAACTTGTGATTTTTTCCCTGGGTTGATTTTCATCAAACTTTACACACATGTCCATTTTGAAAATGTCTTCAACAAGTTTAAAATTTGAGGCCTTAGGTTCAAGGTGAATGTCATATTTGTCATATTTAGAAAAAGTTTGCCACAGTATAGCAAATGCCCATGATGCTTCGTTTGAAAATAGCTCAGGTGGCATCTTAGTTATGGTAGGCTATATTGTGAGGGGATTTCTATCACTTGTGATGCCCATTTGTATAAAACGGTCCATTGATTTACTTCGGTGACAGACCTTGTATGTAATGACTAGGCATTTTGAATGTAGCTATGAACGTCATAGCTTGACCCGATTAATCGGCCTATGAAAAAATGTAAACTCTTTCACGTGACATGATTATCTTGTTGCACTGGTCATTTCGGCCTAATAGTATGCTAAACAGTTCTTTTTTTTTTTCATTTTCTTTGCTGTTACCTGCTCTATGTCAATTTTTATTGGCGCAGAATATATAGAATCCAATAGGATCATGTATATTCATGCGATACAATTATTGTCTGCAGCGGTAAATATACTGCTAACGGGCTAAAAAATGGCCTGTCATTACACTAAAGGCAATAATTGGAGGTGACGGACGGTACCGGAGATATGCGAAGTTGAACTAGAATGTTGTGATGCCTTGTTTAGTATTTATTCATCAAGTACCACTGTGCTTAACATATCAATTCAATTTTGTTAAAATGGTTTTAGTAAGAAATTTTATTTTATGTATAACTTTAATTTATCAAATCACAATTGTGTTAAAATAAAATAATTCAAATGGTTGTGACATTTTAAATGTATTTTTAAAAAGTGTATTGAATAATTTAAGTTTATCAAATGCTAATTAACTTGTTTTTATTTAAAAATTCTTTATGCGGGGCTTGAAATGGTAAATATATGTTGCCAGACATGAATGCAAAATTGTGATGCCTGTTATGTGAGTATATTTTGTGTTGTAGAAGAAACCAGTGTCCCAATTAAAGGCAGCCTCAGCTTTGAACCGCATTATGGTGTTATGTGACTTTACTTTAACACTACTCAACATGTTTGACCTGGAGGTTAGATACACGACATGAATATAATCTTTGATGATTTTGATTTAATTTTTTTAATTTCTTCCTAATGCTGGTTCTAAAAAAGTTGATAAATCATATTTTCTTCAACATAGAAACCATTGAATATCGTTCATCACGGTGGAGTTTGACATGTGGAATATTCTCTTTAGTACTTGTTTAAACAGACATATATTATTTGTGACAATTTTCTGTGCCAATTCCAAACTAGACGAGTTAGGAGCAGCTTGACTTTATTATTATTGCACGACGATGTAGAATACAGCTGTCTGAATGAATACACATTTGTTTGTTTGTTTGATTGGTGTTTAACGTCCTATTCAAATGTATTTCATTTATATGACGACGGATTCTCCATTTCTTAATCTGCTCTACTCATTACGGTGGAAAACCGGAAGGAAACCTCGTAAAAACCGCCTCGCGATTGCCGAAGTCACCTTGTGTGACTCCCTCATTTCTCAGGTCCACTGGGAGGCTTAAACCCGTGCGGAACATCGAAGGAGGATCTGCAGTCAGACGCGCTATCCACTGAGCCACGGCGCGGGCCCCGAATGAATACACAGAATGAAATCAAAATTACAAATGTCAATTACATCATCTTTCTGTGTTAGTTTTATGCAAACTCGTTCATCATTGACTTGCTTCTGAGAGTGTCAATTCTTACTTCATCTTCAATGTTTTTTAAAAACATTTATTTTGTATGACTTACACTTGTGGCAGTTATCAAGTAATTTATTTAATATTTGTGCACAGTCTAATTACTTTTTGTTATTTCTTTACAGCCAATATTATCTGGTGCTAAAATCAAGGGAGTGACTTATTTCTGTCTTAATGAAAATCCAGTCCGGTCTAATCCATTCAGTGTAGAGGTTTGTCATCAGGATTTATTTATGTTTTGTCTGGGTTTACGCTTAACAGATACATTTTCAGTTGGCCCTAAATGAAAGTATAAATGTACGTATTAACAGCCCTCAGTAATGTTAATGGAAGTTATACATAGTTGTTGTTGTTCCTTTTACACATTGTTTGGTGATTTTTGGTGTGGTAGGCAGTATTAAAGCATCAAGTAAAGAAAGACACACTGTTTATTTGGTAGAACCTAGTAAACAGTTTTTATAAGTTAATTCTTAACTATTTTGAGGGGTGGTTAAAACTGTCCCGGTTTCCTTTGTGTTAACGGTGCACACGATTTGGTCCCAAAAGTTTTGAATTCTGTTCTTGTTTTGTCTCTTATCATATTGTCCAGGGATGTTAAGGGGGATTGAGACACGCTGCCTTATCAGTGCTGTAACCTGAAGAACAGGGAAAAGCCCTGATCAATTAAACCCATAAACTTTTCAGTTATGTTATTAATTATTTTGTTTTATTTGTCTACTAGTATAGCGATACTCTTATCATTTTCAGGTGTGTGTTGCCTTAAAGAAGAAACAGATTCAGCTCTATACAGTAACTGAAGATAAGATAATCCACACACGGGATATAACAGTGCCTGAGCCGGCTCTCATGCTGGTATGTTACCTTTATATAAGGCTGATAAATCATTTTGATTGGCTCATATGGAACGGTATTTCTTAAACGATAGATAATCCACACAGGCGATATTACAGTCCCTGAACCTGCTCTTATGCTGCAATGTAATATTTTTCTATCTCTGAAGTGTGAGAGCATTGATCGATCAGTTTGTCCTTCAGTCAGGGTTGGTGGTTGGAAGCCTTGTGTGCTGTGATCTCTGTGAGGTATCGGGGAACCGATTTGTTATGACTTCCTGTTCTAGGTCCTGTTATTGTCTTAGTTTGTGGCTGGTGACATCGGAGGTGGTTTCCATCATACATTGAAGCAACCAGCATGATATGAGTGAAATAAGCTGTTTCTCAACGCATTTTACAATTATGAATAGGAGAATTGGTTGAATATAGAGCGGTAACAATCTGTTCAGGTAAGGCAAGTAATAATTTAAGGGTGTTTAATTTTCAGAGTATGGACGGAGTGTTTGTGTGTGCTGCCCTCATCTCTCAGTATTGTATGATCAACTATGAGACTAACAATATTCAAGATCTCTTCCCTGTAGAAAACGAACAAACAAAAGCTGTCATTAGGAGGATTAATAAGGTTTGTAAAACTCAGAAAATCTCGAATTCTTGTTTATACCAGAGGAGCATTATCTCCGTTTCCTGTTAAAAGTAGCTCTTAAGTGACTGTTGTCATATCAGTAAACATAAACATCCTGCACACAAACAAAAGATCAATTCTCAATTCTCAAATGAAAAGAAGAGTTGTTGAAAACAGTATTTATCTTTAGCTTGTGTTAAAATGACTCTGAAGCCTTTTTCTTACACCCCATTCCCCAAATCCCCCACCCCTTTCTCATTGATGTTTTTAGTACAAAATAAACAATTAATGCTGAAATCTTTTTCCAGGAAGAGTTTTTATTAAGTGGTCCAAGTGCATTAGGAATGTTTGTGACTTCAGCGGGGATTTCCCAGCGTCCACCACTCCAGTGGAATAACAACCTCATCGGCGTCACATTTGTTCACCCTTATATAGTGGCTATGAATGATGAGTTTATCACTGTACACAGGTAAGTGAAAACATGAAAACTATCTCTGAAATAAGACTGTAACGTTGTGTCCAAAGACTACACATCTTTTATCCGTATGAAAATAGTACTTGCTTGTTATTCCCAACTTCTAAACTAACAGGTTAGTACTAACATGAGGGTTATCTATAAATAAGTAAGCTGCAGTATAAACCAGTAACTACCGATTGACTGGCAGCCTGTTCCACTTTTTTTGCAGATGTCTAACTATTATATAATCAAGATAATAAAACAGTCAGAATTTAATAGCACATGTTTTAATACTAGTTTGTTTGTTGTGGTGTCACATAAGTATATATAAATTAGGACCAGAACTCCTTCAATGATCCATGTATTGAGATATAGTAAAGCTATCAGACCAGAAAGCCTTAATGGGCAATCGCTGAATATATCTTATCTGCCATAAGCAAATTATGATCCTTTGAACAACTTGGATCACTTTCACAAAATGTTATGTTACATACAAAATTTGTTATTTACTGAGCACCAGGAAGCCAGTTTGTTGTTCTGTCCTGTTTTAGGTCCTTTAAATATGTTGCAAGTGTCTTCAGTTTTGTCAGCGTAGCTTAGGCTGGTTCCTTTTACTGGGCTGGGTTGCCGTCATATCAGTGAAATAACCTTAAGTACGGTGTAAAACCCCAATCTAGCAAGTTAATTATAATGATATTTTTGACGTACATCATTTTCTAAAAGACGCTTCTTTGTTTGTGTTTATTAAACATTCATCAGGTTATCATATTGATTATAAAGAAACTTTTAACTGAAACTGTCCTGCATTGAAATTACATGCTTTTAAATTCCATATTTTAATCTAGTTTGTGTCAGGACTTATAGTATGTATTTAAATTTAATACATACTGGATATTTCCAAGATATGTATGTACATATTGCTACATTTTGTTGATCAACAGAAGCAGCTGTATTGTAAACTCTTTAAGACTAATCAGAATTTATTCTTAAATTTATTAGAATTTCGAATGGCATGATGTAAAGTTACATTTGAATACATAGAAAGGTTTTGTCTTTCTGCTTCAGTATTTTAGACCAACAACAAAAACAGAGTATTCCTTTTCAAGGAGGATGTTATTTAGGAGAATATGATGGAAAGATATTTGTGTCATCGGCTAAGGAGATTTACAGCCTCTTACCAGTGGCCTGGGAAAAACAGGTCATTATTCAATTTGAACAACATTTGAATTTGTCAGATACTGTCATTGTTAAATTATACTTTGATACTTTGTAATAGTTGAAATATGTTTCAAATGTTCGTATGTTTTTCCTTCCATTTGTTGTGTAACTGCGCAACAGGGTTTAAGAGGGGATAAAGCATTCTGTTTATACATATACATGTTTTTGCCCTTGTCATCACAGCAATTTAACTTTTGGGTTGATTTTTGTTCTTTTCTTATACGAAAAGGTCTTGAACATTTAAGAGTTTAAGGGTTGTGGGGCCAAGGTGAAAGTGATTATAACCAGTTTTATAAAATGTTAGTCACCACTGTATCAATTTGTCCCGTGCTGATATTCACCAATCTTCACTCAGTTTCTATTTTGAAAATTTGTTGAACAAGTTTGAAGTCAAAAGACGTAGAGTCAAGGTCATTATTACCATTTTGATAAAAAGTTTGTCACAGTAAAGAGAAAGAACATGAGATGATAAGCCATACTGTAAGGGAGTTTGTATTACTTGTGTTACCTTGTTTCTATTGTGAACCTGGCAAGTAAAATAGCTGTATTATGTATAATATTATCTTTGCTTGCTCTGTTTTAAGAATCAGGATTTGTTAAACTCTCTCTCTTTTGTTTGTACACTTATTTTGCCAGATCCAAGCCTTGTTAGCTGATAAGAGAGTAGGAGAAGCTTTAGAACTTACAAAGAATGCTAAGAAAACTGGAATGAGCAGAGACAAATTTATGAAAGTAAGTTTGAAAGGCACTCGAATCACTTGATTGAAAAAAGAAATGCAATTTGACTTCATGGTAGTTTTATTTCTGTTTGGTTTTAAAGTATAATAGATTACTGGTTTAATTTTCAGAATTTGTTTATTTATTTATTTGTTGTTTTTTTTCTTCGTTTTTTTCTAAGATTATTAACAAGTCTGTGCTGTAAGGTTTTCTCGGGTAACCTAAAAATCAGCCCTCTCAATTTTTTCTGGATAACCTGAAAAACGGTTATGCAAGATGGGAATTAGGATGACCTGTGTTTGTCTTATGTTAACCTGTTTTTTGTTTTGCATCTTTTATAACTGTTTGGAGAGGAAATGAAACCTTGAGTAATAATTAAAAAAACACTTAACAAAAGAATGTGATATACAGCATACATGTGGAGATTCCTGCTTTGATAATTCATAGAAAATGCCAGGAAACTTTTTTTGAAGCCGGGTTTATTTTAAGGGACATCCAGGCATTTATGCAAAATAATAGGCCTACTGACTGTCATCAATGATGTGAGTGAAAAAATCTTAGGCATTGTGTTAAGATTTATTTAATTATTTATTTGATTGGCGTTTAAATGGTGTTATATTGATACCAAGCAAAATAAATAAATAAATAAGAAAGTAATTTATCATTGCATAGAGATTTTAAAAAATGCCAGTGATCAGTAGGCTACAAGACAACCCATTATGTCCTGTATAGCGCACAGTGAATGTTTAAGCAATTGAAAGACACAGGTACTTTTGAAGGTTGGTCAGAAGTTACACCTTAGGTAGCAGTATGTCTGCACGCAGATTAGTGAAAATTTGGAGCTATGATCATTTTTTAAAACTTTGGAGTTCAAACCCTACAGCTCAAAACAAACACACAATGAAGTTGCATTTCTGTCAAAAATATAAGTGCATATCACAATTGCACAGTTTACAGTCATGAAAACTGGACCCTGTATGATGCGAAGGTGCCGATCTCGGTAAAACATTGAAAATAAATTGTTATTCTTTCTGAGGAATGATGACTTTAAAAATATTAACCACTTATATTTGGTAACAGCACAGGCCTGATTAATGGTCAAACCGCACAATTATGCGTTGACGTTTTTAGCAATTTAAAACATTCTGTTAATATTCTGAAGTAATCTCATACTCTCGCTAATTTATTATAATGCATATTAAACTTTGTGTAGTTATACAGACGAATCCAGCAGCAGGCTGGCTTTATTGAGTTTGGTGAGCAGCATTTTGAGGAAGCCAGGGAGTTGTTTAAAAATGGTCAGGTGGATGTCAGAGAGGTATTTACAGTCTTACACATTAAAGTCAAATTTCTTTTCAAAAATTCAAAATATGGTAAGTTTGAATCCTGACTGTATGAAGCAGTTTGTCAAAAATGGTGTTCTTAGTCTGAATTAGTGTTTAAAAAAACCTTCCTAGAGCCATATCATTTAAATGTTTGTTGAATTTCGGAATTTTTTACTGTTTGTTTTTGATCTTGGTTTTTGTCTAAGATAAAATAATTCTTACCTGAACTAAGAACATAGCTTGATGTTTGGAGTTAATCATCCCCCTTAAAAGTAGCGACTTTTTATTTGTGTGTAATTTTAATCAAACTCTATATAACACTTAAATTTAAGCGTATTGTCGTAACCCTGGGTAATAGCCATGAGATGTATTATTTATCATTCACTGTTGTAGATTCTGAGTCTGTTTCCCAAGATGCTACCCGAGTCCTGTAACTTTACTCGAACAATCCCGCCACTCCATGACTTTGCCGACCTCAATCAGTTGACTAGAGGTGACGTAGAGGTCATGAAGGAGTTCAAGTACTTCCTGAGGTCATACCTGGAGGACATCAGAGGAACAAGGGAGGGAACTGGTTATAAACAGGTGACTTACAGAATCTGTCATCTGCAGTATTTACACACAGGCTTTATTTGTTTATCTTGTGAAAGTACAACCAATATGGCAGATATTGACAAGAATCCTGTGTCCTATTTTCACAAATTATTTCTCTCAATTTTTCTATAATTTCGCTGTGACAGTGTAACTCATTGGAATCATAAAGTACATTTTTTGTGTTGAACATAATCATAAAAAATAAGAATGATTATCCCATGCTAATAATTAGCTGAAACTACTTATGGTACAAAACAAAAGACTTCAACTAAAAGTGCAAACTAAAGAAATAAAAACTACACATAATTGTGGTATAGATATGATTGTTTTAATTTGAAACTAACATTTTTTTATCTTACATAATAAACATTTGATATTTGTTTACTTACAGGAGATAGATGGAGCCTTGTTGAAGCTGTATGCTGAAGTTAACTCCCCAGAGTTAGTTCCCTTGATTGTTGTTGATTCGGGTTGTGATCTTCGTGACTGTACACAAGTTCTAGAAAGTTACCAGAGATATCATGCTCTTGGACTACTTTATAAGTTCCATGGGGAAAATGATAAAGCATTGCACACCTGGACAAGGTAAAACAAGAGTCAGTAGAATAATGGGGATTTATTAAGGAGTGAAATATCTGTGGCAAAGGGTTCAGTTATAATATAAATTGAATATTTAGAGAAAAGTATTAGTAAAGTATATATTACCACCCTTGTAAAAATGTATTTCAATAGCCAGATGTTAATATACCAGTTTGAAACTGAAACAAGATATGATTTTTATTAGAGGACAATTTAATATGAATACTAGATAGTATACTGCTGTTGAAAAATTTGGAAGGGTGGACTGGCATCAAAAAGACGATTTCATGTTTGAGTGAAATAACCTTGCATACAGTGTTAACCCAGATCAAACATACAAGTCCTCTGATGGATTGAGTTGTTCAGACGTTATTGTCACATTTATATTATATTATATTACTTTTTTTACCAGATTGGTCAACGGAGAAATGAAAGATGAATCATTCCCAGGTTATGACTTTGTTGTTGAATTTCTATCCAAGTAAGCCTTTATCTCAGTAATATAGAAAGCTGTTCATTTCATTTCTTACGTTGTCACTCATATTGCTGGATCTCTCACAGGATCAGGACTGTCTTACTCTTCAAAACATGCATATATACGTCTATGGTAGCTATAGATGAATAAGGGGTGTCAAATGTGACAGCCTTGTATATAATATACACACTGTATTTAAATTTTAAAAAATGATCATTATAGACTTCCAAAGTTCTTAAGAACATGTTTTCATTTGTCCCAAATAGGGAAGTTTAGATATTCTGTAAAATAGTTGTTAACAGCTGTTGTTCAACGCTGTTAAATAGAAGTTGAGA
>JAVFBZ010024484.1:0-11369 GCA_032466195.1 Katharina tunicata
ACTATCGACGGTCAAAGCCAGTCAACCAAATATCAACGTTTCATCAACGTCTTTATTTCGACTCAAACCATAAATCAGCGGTATTAACCATTTGTCAACGTCTTTTTAACGTCAGCATGCTATCTGGGGATAATGATAGTAAACATGTTTCTAAAGATAGGCATTTCTTATACAGCGAATACAAATAAGCTTATATAACCTTTAGGTGATGACTGTATTTGCGACTACCACTGCTGAAAAAACGGGTCTTTTAAACTACAAGAAATGCCCCGTTTCAAACAACTGATATTTTCAGAGTTGGCAATGTGTGGGCCAGATATTGGAGAAGCCGGCTTCTCTGAATATAGCTGATCCATTTGTTTTGCAGAATACCTGACTCAATATAAGAGTAAATTATCTTGTACAATACATAACTCATCTTCTTAACATTATTTCTACATATAGTTCTGGCACAGAAAATAACCATTCTTACTTTAATTTCTATGCCCGAAGGAAACCAACCCAAGACACCATATAACATTTATCTTCAGGTACCTTTCTTCACACCGAGAACTGTTCTCGAAAAGTAACAATGATAATTTTCTATTATGCTTTTATCTTTAATTCCCCAAATTTCTGAGCCGTTACGTAATATAGGCTTAATCATTTTGTCAAACATTTGAAGCTGAAGATCTAGGGTATATTAAATTGTTCAATTTTAACGTTAAGTAAGTATAAGGCTCTCTTGCACTATCAATGAATCATGTTTGTGGCGTAACGATTAATCCTGGATTACATTTTTCACATACATGTATGATGTACTAGGCCTAAGGCTACAGTGATACAAATTATAACATTTGATTTTTACAATTCTACATCACCGGATGTTTTTTTTTTCTACACTACTGGTTAGACGTTCACTTTCTACACAACCGATTGATTTGTGATACACTACCTGTTAAACAAATTTCTACACCTCCGGTTGATTTGTTCTACACTGGCGGTTAAGATCTACATTACCGGTCAATTTATACATTTAATGGTTGCAACACAGCCACAAACTCTAAACTTGTCAAAGCTTTTAACTGGTGACTCCCTCAAAACATCCTATGACAACAGTTAGGTCCACTTATTTCTAGGACAATATGTTCTATCGTGCCAATTTCGAGACTTTGGCCGATATTGATCGATATTACCAACACTTTGTTGGACTAAGTGGTCCTGTGTCCCGCCGTGTCACTCACGTGCTACTATGTATTTTATTAAGTAATATCTATTAATCATAATTCTAATCGTACCCTGTAAAAACACCCGAGCACCGATTGTAAGATATTTATTATTTGATTGTCAATTGTGTAAAAACACGCTATCAGTCTGTCTTACTGTGCTTCCCTTTGTATTGTTTTGTTTTGTGTGACAATAAACTTCTATTAAAAACAAACATTTGGAATACAAGTTGAGTATTAATTTTGTCTTTCTTTTTTTTCTGAAATTCTTTTTTCTGTTTTTCGCAGCAACAAACCCGATTGAGATTTACTTCTATATGAAAATGATACATGTATTTCATGTCACGTGATAAACTATCTATCCGGCGTAGAAGACTGTGTTTGTTTGGATCAATTAGGTTGGACCTTGTAAACAGAAGTTGACATGTTGCATTAGCGTACCGACCAACCACTACTTCGCCATTTCCAATGGCTCCCTGTGTGACTTAATGGCGGTGTTAATAACATTGACATGCAATTAATTTTAGCATGTGTTATGAAATAGATTTTTAAATTGCACATGGTTTGGTAACGCCTATTTTTGCCATTAATCATTAGTGTCGGTCAATGAAAACTCTGTAGGGAGAGTTTAGAAACTAGTTTTGCTAGATAGTTAAGAAGAAAGAATATCAAGATAGTTAATTGCATATTAATCAGAAACCACTTGCAAATTGTCAAATATCGTTGAGTATAGTTTGATTAATTGTTAAAGTAATTTTCTGGAGTTAACGGTAACACTTTCATTTATTTATCGAGAAAATGTCTTTGTATTGATTGATTAAAAATATACCAACTCTATCTGGTTAAATATTGGTGTTATATGGCAATTAGCATATACAGTTACGTAAAACGTAACTTACTAGTAATACGAAAAGGTAGGTTAGCTACAAAACAGTTGATAACGCAACACCTGAAATTTCCTATACTGGATAAATTGTCGGATTCAACCAGCTTTCAGAAGAGGCCAAGGCATAAAATTGATGCTCATTTCGAAACCAATCGGCTAAAACCCGCGCAATGATTTCCGGGCGTACACGGAACTGGAAGAAATCTCATGAAATATTTCAACACAGGACGTGACCTATTTACCGTTTGATAACGATACACTTAGTTCTTGGTTTCATCTTCAAGTCATTCTGGCGGTTTTTATTGCATTCGGGAATATTTTAGTTTTAGTGGCCTTCTTGAAATTCTGCTTGAATATCTTCGTTGTTAGCCTCTGAATTCAACAACGCTTTTCGCAGACTCCTTAGAATTAAGCCAATGGTAGAAAAGTCTCTACCAGGTAAACATTGTTTGATTTCCAGTTCGACGAATGGGTTTATCGTTGAATCAATTGTTTAATAACTCTCGCTAGAAATGTTTATAAACGGATTATATAGTTTCTTCAATAGGCAACCTTATGATGTTAAATAAGGTTCCGCCATAAGTGGGTTAAACTGACGGAGAAATCATATTACCAACAACGCAACATTTACTCGGTCAATAAGATATTTTCACATAAAGAGTGTATGTTAAAATTCTACAGTTTCACACGTCTGGCCTTTTGGAATACACCATTATCCAGGTCTGTTCAAAGTCGATAGCTCAAGACATGAAATCTGTGATCTACAGCCAGGGCACAATTTTATACATTTGCCTTCAATGTAATGAATATGTGTTTAATTTTTTCATTAAAGTAGATATATAAAGAACCGCAACACGATTGTTTTCAAAAGTTGTAATGGAGCTACAGGATTTGTACTATAATGTCGAAATTGGAAATCGCAAAATTATTTTTTGGCAGCAATACAATCGAATTAATGCACTTATAATCTAAATCCTTGAGCACTTTTGTAAATAAACTATACAAACATTACAACATACTGATGAATAAATTAATAATTTAAAACAGAATATGCATTAGCACTGTTTTGTTCATAAACAAATGCCTATTTATTTAAAAAAACTAACACACTCGTTAAACAAATAAACGTATGATTCAAGATTAAAACTACATAATAGATCATGGCGTGCACACTTGATTTGAAATGCTAAAATTCAATGCCACAACGGACATGCGTGATGTTTTGTTTCTTCGCGTAAATGTGTCTTGAAGACCGGAAACAAAGCAAAATGAGAAGCCTAAAGTAAAGTAAACATACCTAGTTGGTTGGGAACTACATACAAAGCGTAATAATACACATTTATCAATAGACATCAATGTCAATGTTATATCTTTATAGCGTTAATCACACATCAACATATCCATATTTAATTGTCTAACAATGGATGGGTAAAGGAACAGGACTGTGATGTTTTGTATAAAGCCTAGCATTGGACCACTTATTAAACTTCTATTCTCGCAGTTGTTAGTTTGTTCTGAAACTTCGCTATCTAGTAGACCTGACTCTCTCGGACAGTTACAAGGATTGGGTGTGACGTAGTTAAGAAAGATGAATTTAACGACGTGTGGCATAAATTGTCTAAATGAATCTACAACAGTATCATACAGCCCAGCAGTTCTTGGTTTCATCCTTTGTGAAGTTATTGTGGCTGTTTTTATTGCATTTGGAAATATTTTAGTTTTAGTGGCCTTCGTGAAATTCCAGGAACAACGGAGTAGCATGAATGTCTTCGTGGTTAGTCTCGCTTTCGCAAATTTAACAATAGCTCTGGTTGCTGTCCCCCTGCATCTGACTGCCTTCATTTTCCCAGTCATTTATAAAAACTACTTTGCCTGTGTGTTTCGTTTATGTCTTATTATTGGCTCAGGTTGCACATCTGCATTGACGCTATCAATTATCGCTATTGACAGATATTACGCTATTGAAAGACCCTTGACGTACAGCGCATCAATGTCAACTCGAAAGGCTCAACTTATCAGCATCGGTTCCTGGGTCATTATCTTCTCGTGCAGCTTGCTACCACTCTTTGGGTGGAACGAATGGTCATCTCGTAAACAGTGTTTGCTCGTGCTGGTTCTACCAGCCCCGTTCTTTACATTTGGTGTACTGTTTCTCATCGGCTGTATAATGTGTGTCGGTATCGTCAACATGAAAACATTCATGACAGCCAATCGTGTATCTCAGGCCATTCAATTACAAACAGCTGCATGGCCAGGACGGAACTTCAGTTCTAACAATACTGGGAATAGCTTCGTTAAGAACATGAAAGCTGTCAAGACACTGACAATAATGTTCGCTCTTTTTGCCATTAGTGTTTTACCATTTGGAATATTTATTTTATGGGAGAAGTTTTCAGTGGATCGTGGACATGTAAAAAACGATTTTATTCGATTGGTCACTGGCATACCATTCTATATAAATTCAGGACTTAACCCAATCATCTACAATCGAAGAATTCCTGAATTCAACAGCGCTTTTCGCAGGCTTCTTAGAATTAATCCGAGGATAGAAAACTCTCTATCGGGCTAACAATGTTATATTTCCAGTTTGACGAATGAGTCTACATTTGAATCAATTGTTTAATAACTCTCTTGAGAAATGTTTATAAACGGATTGGATAGGTTCTTCAACGTGAAACCTTGTATAACATGATTCCGCCATGAGTGGGTTAAACTGATGGAGAAATCATATTACCAACAACGCATCATTTAATCGGACAATAACATATTTCCTAAGTGTGAATGTCAAACTTGAGAGTCTTCTGTTTCACACTTCTGGCCTTTTGGAATACACCATTATCCAGGTCTGTCCAAGATCGATACCTCAAGAAATTGAATCTGTGAGACTTACAGCCAGGTGAGAATCTAGACCTGTACAAATATAACTGCTCTTATCATGACATATCAACGTTCGTGTATTTCCAATTAGATTTGCAGAAATACATTCATGTTGCCTGTTTTTTTTTTATCAGGGGCTTAGTTTCTGAAATACAAAAATTTCGCAAGAGAAACAAAATACGTTAGAAGCAACATTTTGAGAAACGGGATGGCATCAGAACAAAGTTGGTTGAGGCGAAACTCCCTTCTGTATCAGATAACCCATAACTGCCCTCATCCTCATCGGTAAACTAATGGCTCACGAACTCTAAAAGATACCTTTTCCAAGTAGTGTTTATTTTAATCCACACCTAAATATCTATGTGTGTTACATATATGCCACATAATTATGTTCTTCATAATTTACATGTTACATGTATTGCCTTTTCTCGAGATGCGCCTTTTAGTTATCCAGAACAACTCGAGATTCAGATCTGTCTAGAAACTTTCCTCTAAGATTTTATCTAGAACATGAGATGATTTAACGGTTTTAATTAGTCGATATACCTGTGCCAGTGTATCTATTCTTGACAAAAATATATATTCAGTGTTACCATTTATGTGTTAAACGTCCCGGCTTTAACAAATGAGTCGTAGTTCAATCCTCTGGTGGTAAACTAAGACAATGTGCAACGAGAGAATCGAGTCACGTGAAAGAGTGTAAATTGCTTCATGGGACGATTGTTCAGGCATTGGGTCAACAGCATCGCTATGACGTTCACAGCTATATTCAAAATTGATCGATTGATCAGGTAAAGGGTCAGCAGCCTCCCTATGGCGTTCACAGTTATATTCCAAATACCTAGTCATTATATACAAGGTCCGTCGCCGAAGTGAATCAATGGACCGTTTTATACACGAGAAAAGCTTTCGCTGTCAAGGCCATTCTTCAGGTCTGTGTGAAGAAACAGCCTTGACAGCAACAGGTTGTCTCCTGTTATACATAGGTTAGTCTACAAAGTGCTAGTTTTCCAATTAGTATTAGTAAAATTGAACGCTTTTAAAAATATTGTACCCATAATTTTGCAAAATGTATATAATAAAATTTATTTTAACAAATGTTGAACCCTGATCAGAAATACTTGCTTACACGAGGGATATGAACAAATGTCAGATAGATCATAGATGTGTCCTGCCATGCATTCCCTCTGCCCATCATTAGAAACATTTGGGTGTAGTTGGTGTTAGGTTTAAAGATGTCTCGTGTTGTTTAGGAGGGCTCGAATCGTTTAAGTGGTTAAGCGATGCGTGCTGAACGTCAAAACGGTTGACACTTAACACAGGGGACTAAGGGAGATATAACAGTTTATGAGTTGGTCAGTCACCCACTAAGAGTTATATGGACCGAAGCAAAGTTGAGGTCGATGTATCGTTGTATTACTGACTATGGTATATCTATAACTGGCTGATAGGATTGAACACATAAGGGGCGGCCACATGCCACTGACTGTGATGTCACACATATTCCTTATATTCCCTTAGCACAAATCTTGATAATAACCGAAGTATCACTCCATCCAACTGTAACGCTTATTAGCATTTTCCTGAATAAATTAAAATTCAGTTAATCTCCATAAAACCCAACCCCTAAAATAGGTTGTGTGTACACCGAGACACAGCTATGGGGAATTTTTTTCTTGAGTTATTGTAAGTTTTATGGGAGAAAGAAATGATTATGCTCTGCTTCCATAAAATAAGGAAAGTTACCCGAACTTAGGAAACTGCATGATCTTAACAGACTCTCAATCTTGTAATTGTTCCAGAGGAAACTTCATTATAACCTCGAATTCTGATCAACCTCTGGACGGAGTGAAATGTATCGTCGCAATTCAGACAAATACCTCGACGCAGTTTTTTTTTTTCAAATTTATTTTGCCATCACAAAATAGATGATGGTGGGTTGGGGGCTGCGTCAAGAGTTAATTGGAGCTGCATATAACTTTCATTTTGCCTGTACATGTATCATTGCGTGCACATTTTCTAGAAATTCTAGAATCGAACGTACTCCAATACTATGACGAAGATGAATTGTGTTCTATTGTTCCACGTACATGTGCATTGTAGACCGAAAACAAAGCGATATGAAAAGAATTGCACCACACAATGGCTCAGAGTACAGATCAACGATTCGCAACGTAAAGTAAATAGACCTATAGTTGATTATTTGACTAAATACACAGCATAACAATTCCCACTTATCAATAGACAACGATGTCAATATTATATCTTTATAGCGTTAATCACACATCAACATATCCATATTTAATTATCTAATCAAAAATGTATGGGCAAACGAACAAGTATTGTGCTGTATAATATAAAGTTTAGCACTGGACAACTTATTAGATTCCTATTCTTACAGGAACTAGTTTGTTCTAAGGCTTTCTCTTTTATCAATCTAGTAGACCTGAATTAGGTTGAGTGTACACCGATAAACAACTATGGGTTTTTTTTTTGTTGAGTTACTGTCAGTTTTATTGGAGAAAGAAATGATTATGCTCTGCTCCCATAAAATAAGGAAAATTACCCGAACTTAGGAAACTGCATGATCTTAACAGACTCTCAATCTTGTAATTGTTCAAGAGGAAACTTCATTCTAACCTAAATTTTTGATCAACCACTGAACGGGGTGGAATGTATAGTCGCAATTCAGACGAAAAACTCGACGCAGGTTTTTATTTCCAAATTTATTTTCCCATCACAAATAGATGATGGTGGGTTGGGGGCGGCGTCAAGAGTTTATTGGAGCTGCAATAGAACTTTCACTTTGCCGAAATTGTAAATCGAAAAACTACATGTTGGTAGACATTTTAATAATACACCCAAACTATTTCAATTGTTCTGTAAATCCCTTATTTTGTTGTAGATAAACTATCCAAACACTACAACATACTGCTGAATAAATTATATGTTCAAACGAAATAAGAACCCGAACTGTTTTGTTCATAAAGATGCGTATTTACTTCAGAACTTAACGCACAGGTTCAATAAATAAACTGACGATTCAAGATTAAAAGAACATAATGTATCATGGCGTGGACGCTTGATTTGAAACTCTAGAATCGAACGTACTCTAATACTATGACGAAGATGAATTGTGTTCTATTTTTCCACGTACATGTGCCCTGTACACCGGAAACAAAGCGACACGAGAAGCATCGCATCATACAATAGCTCAGAGTACAGATCAACGATTCGCAACGTTAAGTAAATAGACCTATAGTTGAGTATTTGACTAAATACACAGCTTAACAATTCCCACTTATCAATAGACAACGATGTCAATATTATATTTTTATAGCGTTAATCACACATCAACATATTCATATTTAATCATCTAATCAAAAATGGATAGGCAAACGAACAAGTATTGTGCTGTTTAATATAACGCTTAACACTGGACCACTTATTAGATTCCTATTCTCACAGGAACTAGTTTGTTGTAAGGCTTTCTCTGTTATCAATCTAGTAGACCTGATTTTCTCGGACATTTACAGGAATTGAGTTTGACGTAGACAAAAAAAGATGAATTTAACGACGTTTGGCATAAATTGTCTTAATGAATCTACAGCAACGCGATCATACAGCCCAGCAGCCCTTGGTTACATCTTTTGCGAAGTCATTCTGGCTGTTTTTATTGCATTTGGGAATATTTTAGTTTTAGTGGCCTTTGTGAAATTCAAAGAACTACAGAGTAGCATGAATGTTTTCAAGGTTAGCCTGGCTTTCGCTGATTTAACAATAGCTCTGATTACCCTCCCCGCTCATCTGGCTGTCTTTATTTTCCCAGTCATCTCTATCAACTTTTTTCTCTGCGTGTTTCGTTTGTGTCTTATTGTTGGATCAGGTTGCGTCTCTGCATTGACGCTATCAATCATCTCTATTGACAGATATTACGCCATTGAAAGACCCTTGACGTACAACGCATCAATGTCAACTAGAAAGGCTCAAATTATCAGCATCGGATCCTGGGTCATTATCTTCTCGTACAGCTTTTTACCACTCTTCGGGTGGAACGAATGGTCATGTCGCAAGCATTGCTCGTTCGCGCTGGTTCTACCAGCCCCGTACCTTACATTTGGTGTACTGTTTCTCATCGGCTGCATAATGTGTGTCGGTATCGTCAACATAAAAACATTCCTGACAGCCAATCGTGTAGCTCAGGCCATTCAATCACAGACGGTTTCATTGCCAGGGCAGAACTCCAGTACTTACAATACTGGAAATAGCTTCGTTAAGAACATGAAAGCTGTCAAGACACTGACAATAATGTTCACTCTTTTTGCCATTTGTGTATTACCATTTGGAATATTTATTTTATGGGAGATGTATTCGATAGATCGCGGACATGTCAAAAACTACACACTTCGATTGGGGACTGGCATGCTATTCTATTTAAATTCAGGTCTAAATCCAATCATCTACAATCAAAGAATTCCTGAATTCAACAGCGCATTTCGCAGACTTCTAAGAATTAAACCGCGGTTAGAAAACAGTCTTCCAGGTTAAGATTGTTAGAATTTCAGTTTGACGAATGAGTCTACATTTGGATCAATTGTTCATGAACTCTGTTGAGGAATGTTTATAAACGGATTTGATAGTTTATTTAATGTGCAACCTTATGATGTATAGCCAGATTCCGCCATGAGTGGGTAAAACTGATGGAGAAATCATATCCCCATCAAGGCAACATTTAATCGGACAGTAAGAAATTTCATAAGTGTGAATGTTAAACTTGGGATTCTTCTGTTTCATCCTTCTGGCTTTTTGGATAACCATTATCTAGGTCGGTTCAGTCGATAACTCAAGAAATGAAATTTGTTACTTAAAACCAGGTGAGAATCTAGACCTGCAACAATATAATTGCTCTATCGTGATACATGGGTGTCCTTTTTGCCTTGTGAATAATCTTGTTCTTGTTGAGGGGGCTAGTTTATGAAATACAAACAATTTTGCAAGAGAAACAAAATTCGTATGCCAATATGTTAAAACCGAATTTATACATTTGCCTTCACTCATTTCATATCAACACGATCTTTAGGCAGCGCCGTGGCTTTCTAGCTTGGGGATTGTATACACACGTACTCTTGACAAAAATATATTTTCAGTGTGGCCGTTTATGTGTTAAAACGGATATGTAACTTTCACGTTTGAGATAACAAATGAGACGTATTTCAATCCTCTGGTGTTAAAATAGGACAATGTGCCCTATTACAAAAATGATGCTGATTATGAACTCCAAAAACCAGCCATTTTTACTCTCAGCACAGCCTCAACAAAATGATTGGTCGTTTGAACATCCCAGAAAAACATTATATCATTTCGAAGTCTCAATGCTCGAAAGCCTACCCAAAAATTTGATTTTACCATTCCTTGTATATGTTGGCTTTTTTCGGAAATTCATTTCATGTGTATCGGAGCAACAAACCCGATCGAGACTTTGTTCTATATGTGAATGATACATGTATTTCATGTCACGTGATAGGCAATCTATACTGCGTGGACAACAGTTGTCTGTTTGGATCAATACGGTTGGACCTCGTGAACAAAAGCTGCCCTGTTGCATTAGCGTATCGATCACTAACTTTTTCCGTATGGCGATAAAATACATACAAGTATAGCGATTTTTAATAAGATAACAATTATTGATATCTTTGCTAATTTCAATGTTTCTAGATCCAAATATATTCCCACCAATGTAATGAATATGTGTTTAATTTTCGTGTTTTTTTGTGTGTTTAATGATGATGTTGTTTACTTAGTCGATGTCGGCCTTGCGATATTATATAGACATCTCTTAACCGTTTCGAAACACTGCATATTTTATACCCCACACCCGTCCACGTTATACGCACCTGGCAGCCTCATATGCTGACAATGAGGCTTGGTCAGGTAAATCCGAATAAGAGTATAACGTGGCATTTACAAGCATCAGCGGCACAGTGGCTTGGTCAAGTATAGATCAGAATAAGAGTATAACTTGGCATTTACAACCCCAAATTACGCCGAAGGATCAGTAATTATCCTTTCCGCTCTTGTATACAACATTACACATAGATTATCAGTGGGACGATCAATACATCCGAGACAGTTACCGAGGTAAAACGCGAACCACCCTATACCTACCGAAAACAAGAACAAAAACACCTTTAATAACACAAATTTTCATACAGTTGTAAGTTTTTATTTATTTAATTTAATTATGCTTTTAGAGAAAACTTATATAGTCAATAATACGTTTATAACATTGAATGTTTACCACGAATGTCTTTTTAACATTTGTTAATGTACACTCTTCAAAAAAAGAAACGCAAAATGAAATTCAAAAATGATACTTACAATTTTGTACACATATGTTAACT
>JAVFBZ010024495.1:0-11369 GCA_032466195.1 Katharina tunicata
GAACAAAATATGACGGTGTTCTCAATCGATCTGTTTATACAGAACAAATTATGACAGTGTTCTAAATTGTTATTTTTATATTGAACAAAATCTGATGGTGTTATAAATCGATCTGTTTATATCGAAGAAAATCTGATGGTGGTATTAATCGATCTGTTTCTATAGAACAAAATCTGATGGTGTTCTCAATTGATATGTTTATATTGAACAAAATCTGATCGTGTTCAAAATTTATATGTTTCTATTGAACAAAATCTGAATGTGTTCTAAATCGATATGTTTATATCGAACAAAAGCCGATGCTGATATAAATTGATTATTTGTTTCGAACAAAATAAGGCGGTGCTCTAAATCGATTTGTTTATATCGAACAAAATCTGAAGGTGTTCTAAATCGAGCTGTTTATATCGAACAGAATCTAATGGTTTTCTAAATCGATCTGTTTATATTAACAAAATCTGATGGTGTTCTAAATCGATCTGTTTATACAGAACAAAATCTGATGGTGTTATAAATCGATCTGTTTATTCAGAACAAAATAGGACGGTGTTCTCAATCGAGCGGCTTATATCGAACAAAATCTGATGGCGTTCTTAATCGACCGGCTTATGTCGAACAAAATCTGATGGTGTTCTCAATCGGTCTGTTTATATTGAACAAAATCTGATGGTGTTCAAAATTGATATGTTTCTATTGAACAAAACCTGAATGTGCTCTAAATCATTATGTTTATATCGAACAAAAGCCGATGCTGTTCTAAATTGATATGTTTGTTTCGAACAAAATAAGGCGGTGCTTTAAATCGATTTGTTTATATCGAACAAAATCTGAAGGTGTTCTAAATCGATCTGTTTATATCGAACAAAATATGACGGTGTTCCAAATCGGTCTGTTTATATTGAACAGAATCTAATGGTGTTCTAAAACGATCTGTTTATATCGAACAAAATCTGATGGTGTTCTAAATCGATCTGTTTATATCGAACAAAATCTGATGGTGTTCTAAATCGATCTGTTTATATCGAACAAATTATGATGGTGTTCTAAATCGATCTGTTTATACAGAACAAAATATAACAGTGTTCTCAATCGATCAGTTTATACAGAACAAAAACTGATGGTGTTCTCAATCGATCTTTTTATACAGGACAAAATCTGATAGTGTTCTATATCGATTTGTTTATATCGAACAAAATCAGATGGTGTTCTAAATTGATATGTTTGTATTGAACAAAATCTGATTGTGTTCTTAATCGATCAGTTTATTCAGAACAAAATATGACGGCGTTATAAATCGATCTGTTTATTCAGAACAAAATATGACGGTGTTCTCAATCGATCTGTTTATACATAACAAACTATGACAGTGTTCTAAATTGTTATTTTTATATTGAACAAAATCTGATGGTGTTCTAAATCGATCTGTTGATATCGAAGAAAATCTGATGGTGGTATTAATCGATCTGTTTCTATAGAACAAAATCTGATGGTGTTCTCAATTGATATGTTTATATTGAACAAAATCTGATCGTGTTCAAAATTGATATGTTTCTATTGAACAAAATCTGAATGTGTTCTAAATCGATATGTTTATATCGAACAAAAGCCGATGCTGTTATAAATTGATTATTTGTTTCGAACAAAATAAGGCGGTGCTCCAAATCGATTTGTTTATATCGAACAAAATCTGAAGGTGTTCTAAATCGATCTGTTTATATCGAACAGAATCTAATGGTGTTCTAAATCGATCTGTTTATATTAACAAAATCTGATGGTGTTCTAAATCGATCTGTTTATACAGAACAAAATCTGATGGCGTTCTAAATCGATCTGTTTATATCGAACAAAATCTGATGGTGTTCTAAAACGATCTGTTTATATCGAACAAAATCTGATGGTGTTCTAAATCGATTTGTTTATATCGAATAAAATCTGATGGGTTTCTCAATCGACCGGTTTATTTCGAGCAAAATCTGATGGTGTTCTAAATTGATCTGTTTATATTGAACAAAATCTGATTGTGTTTTAAATCCATCTGTTTATATTAACAAAATCTGATGGTGTTCTAAATTGATCTGTTTATATTGAACAAAATCTGATGGTGTTCTTAATCGATCTGTTTATATCGAACAAAATCTGATGGTGTTCTTAATCGACCGGCTTATATCGAACAAAATCTGATGGTGTTGTATATCGATTTGTTTATATTGAACAAAATATGATGGTGTTCTAAATCGATCTGTTTATATCGAACACAATCTGATGGTTTTCTAAATTGATCTGTTTATAATGTTTATAAAGAACAAAATCTGATGGTGTTCTAAATCGACCGGCTTATATCGAACAAAATCTGATGGTGTTCTAAATCGATCTGTTTATATCGAAAAAAATCGGATGGTGTTCTTAATCGACCGTCTTATATCCAACAAAATCTAATGGTGTTCTAAATCGATCTGTTTATATCGAACAAAGTCTGATGGCGTTCTTAATCGACCGGCTTATGTCGAACAAAATCCGATGGTGATCTAAATCGATCTGATTATATCGAACAAAATCTGATGGTGTTTTAAATTGATCTGTTTATATCGAACAAAATCTGATGGTGTTCTCAATCGATCTGATTATATCGAACAAAATCTGATGGTGTTTTAAATTGATCTGTTTATATTGTACAAAATCTGATGGTGTTCAAAGTTTAGTGTCTTGATAACAACAGTTCGGGAAACTCGAACTCGAAGTGGCCTTCTATTTGGAAATATGATCTAGACAAAATATCATTGGAGGGATTACTGGTATCAAACGAACCTATAATTCACAAAATTCCTCTCGCAGAACACAAATGGGGACCTAACTTCTACCATGACACATGTTAACGGTCCTTGAACGTTAAGTGTGTGGAGCAACGGGGGTATTATTTACACCTAGCAGTAAATTGTTCGATTAAGGCCAATACATCAACTCATTATGCTTCATTGGCCGGCTACATGATAGTTTCATAATAATATTTGTTCTATTTGTCTGGGTTTCTTGTTTGGGGTTTCTTCTGACCAGGTCGGCTGGTTTACTTGGCCAGTGTGCTAACAAGTGTTGAATTTCCCTCAGCAAAACCTGATACATAAGACTTTTAAAAAAAGCCCAGAATGAAACGATTTACCCTCGCTATTGAATTGTTGCAAGAGATGTAATATTTATAAAACAAAACAGCAACTCCTACATCTCTAAGGGATAAGGCAATGTAAAACCCCCACATTTAAAAAAGAGTAACTAATATATCCTTGCCGGAGCTCTGTAGCAGCTATATATGTAAAATCGAACCCTTGTATGAGCATTTTGTTATTTAGCGTAGAAGCTTCATGTTTAAAGTTATTGAGTGCGACAGCTTAACCAGCCACTACAGCACTGTAAAATGTCTTGACCAGGTGTCACTTCGTTTAGCTAAGATAGAGGGAGGAATGCAATGGCGATATCCGGCGGACACAATGATGTTGATGTTGGGAGAGAGAGACAGATAACCTGATACCATTTTCTGTATGTCACAGCAATTAAATTTTAAATGGCTGAATGATTTTATTTTTCTTTTAGAGTCAAAATTCTACGTTAAATGAAAACTTTTTCGTTAAGCATCAAAGCCCTCAGGTGGTTCTGATGCTAAATTAATTTTTCTCATCTCTTTGATTTTTCATACATAGTCGCAACATAGCTCTGAACGTAACTCCTCTCCTGACTGAGAATCCGAAAGAAGAACGTTAAGATATCGTAATCTTACTTCATTGTGTTTCCTCGATTGTCTTAAATATGTCATCCTTAAAGTTTCGTTAATTCATCTGTCCGCGAGGGAAACATTTAATATATTGCCAGCAACACTTGTTTAATAATACATATCCCTTCCATGTGTCGCTACAATAGATATCATCTAAGATAACTTTTACTTTTACATTTGCTATTTAACCAAAATATTTTAACAGACAAAAGGTGTCCCCTGTAAATAAGCATGCTATATACAATTTAGCATAAAAGTACACGTGTCAACCAGTTATATTTTCTTTTCATATATCGTTTCCATCAAGCCGACTTTACTAGATGCGACGTTTATATACGTAGTAATTAAAGATTGATTAACATAAGTTATTTCTAATTACATTGCTAATTTTGATAATTTTTATTAATTTTGGACCGACCTAAACAATATCCATCCAAAGATCTTTTCCAAATTCTACGATGACGAACTATCTTAGATCAACTAAAGCTTCAAAAAGCTATTACCGTTTACAAGTCGCTCAATGATCTTAATCCCCAATTCATGAAGGCTTTATTCAACATTACTATTACTGCATATGAAAATCTACAATCTGCTTCAAACAAAAATTGACACATCCCTTTTCCAAGATCAGAAATGTTTAAGAAAAGCTTATCATACTCTGGTCCAGTTATTCTGCCTGAAAATGCAAACTCTGTTGAAAAGATCAAGCAAATGTTTTTAGAAAAATCTAGTTGTTTTGAATTTTTTCTTTTAAGTTAGCTGGATTCCAATCTCTGTTACCATTCACTTATGTTGGCTATTACTGAATAATGATATTTCTAGTGTCATCTTATTAAGTTCCTTTTCATTATAGTTGTTGTTGAGACCTGTATATTTTGTACATTTTTTTTTTCTCTTTCTGTGTTCTGGTGGTGGTAGAGGTGGAAGGTGATGATTTTACATTATCTCTACAAAACTAATGAACTATGGTGAAAATACGTGTGTGTGTGTGCGTGTGTATGTGTGTGTGTGTGTGTGTGCATGTAGAGGGCCTCAGAGTGTATTTTGTACTTCAACCCTCTGCAAATAAAGACTATTATTATTTTTAATATTATTATTATTCACCACCAAAAACTTCTGACGCAAACAGGACCATGATGCTCAACTTATATTACCTGCCCACTGCATTGACCGAATAGCTTTATTAAGATGGACGAACGGGTCAACGGGAATTGATGCAAAACAAAATATTCCCTATCTAGTCTGTGTCAATACAGTATATATTACAAGTCTCCATTCAATCGAAATATTACTCTTTGAACAATTGGCAGCGAGGTAAACCCATCTAGAAATGTAAACATTGAATCAAGCAAAGGGTGTTGGGTTTATATAGTGCCGCTTAAACAGTTATTCCTCGTCTATCTTTATCATTTGGTGTATGCTCTCGTGTAGGCGGTAAAGTGATCACGGTGTTGCTTCTTGTCAAAAGCTGTCTTTTCTAGATTTGACTTGGCGACAAAAGTTTCTTAAGTGATGTATCCTTGTAGTAGAACGAATTGGTTAAGTACTTTTTTTTTTATTTGTGTCCGATGTCAAATAAAATGGTCTCGACGAAAATGGCCAAAAACTGTTGTTTTTTTTAGTCAAACAACTTCTTTTTGTCCTCAATCCTTAAATGTTTTTATTTAAAAATATGATTCAAGTCGTTTACATCGTAGTTCTTTGAACACCCATTTGAACATACTGCATTTTAAGCTAAAACTAATGGTTAATTCGTCAAATGTTGGTTTTGTTTGCCGCGTTGATAGACATATCGTTTCGTCAAGTGATCACTCTAAAGGAACTTAAAGCTACGTTTGTAATAATTATTACGTACGTTTTAAGTATATTAAGAAGAATTCAATTGGAAGATTATCAATATTTGATTTCTCATACCAATAATGAACATTTAAATCAATCAGACTGAGCTCTACAGCTTAGTTTCTTAATTACAGTCAGCTTCAATAATCTTGGGAGTGGCACATAAATCGTCTCTAATGGCACATAACGTTGAACATCCGATAAACAGTCCAATCACTGTCCTTAAACACTGTGAAGGCCAGGGAGCAAATGGTGCAACGAAAACGTGACCACCAAGGATAACTGGTGTATTAGCCAGCTGAAAACAAAATAACCAATGTTTCAACTACATGCCGCGTCACAGGGATACGGATCAGGAGTATTTATAAAAAGGCAAGCAATATTTTCTCACATTTAAACGGTTTACATACCACTAGAATGTGGGGTCAATGGAAGAGAAAGGTACCATGAATATGAATTTACAAGGAATTGCTGTGGATATTTATAATATATGCAATAGATAAACATCGAGGTTGATTGGCACCCGAGAACAGAAAATGAAAAGTCTGATTTATAAAATAAAAATGAATGAAATGGTTCAAGTGTTGTAAAAAATGTTTTCAAATAACTGGAATCGTTATAGGTCCCTCATACCTTAGAGAGATTTGCGAGTTTTTACAATGCTAAAGTGGAAACTGTTTGTTTTAGATTTTAAATCCAGGTTGTGAAGAAGTGAAATCTTTCACTGAGAATCGATGCGGAGAAAATAGTTGGATTGTCCCGCCAGTGTATTTCATTCCACGTGTTATCTACACCTGAGGTTTGGAAAAGCTGGCGTTACACTTATTGTTCCCAGGTGGTTCTCGGCCAGTATTTGGCCTGTATTATGCCCAGACAGTACATGTCTTACAACAGTTAGCGGTTGGGTTTACCTGTCGACAGAACGGGCTACTAGTACCCTGAGTAGGATTTCTGGTGGGTGTGATCTTTGGTGAACAGATTCGCATTTCCAAATGCTAGCTATCAGAATTTGCTAAGCTTAAATGCAAGATATAATTTTGTGTGTTGTGTTTATTCAGGTGTTATGATTGATTGATTGGTGTTTAACGCCACATTAGCGGTATTACAGCCACGCTATGGCGTGAACATTTTACATTTGACTACTTTAGATATGCAGATTGATCTTTTCCAATGTCCAATTCTCCTAGGCCGTACATCAACAAGAGAAATAAAGTGAACTGAATAGGACAGACATCAGTAATACAATTTATAAATAGGCATTGGAACATGTAAAACATACTTGCGATTTAAATATTGGAAATATGTTCAAGTTGTAAAAAGTATAGCTATGTAAACAATAATTAAGCAGTCTTTAAAAATATAACAATAACTTTTTTTTGTTTCACTTATATTTTGTGATACACACCGATCCTCTTAAGGTACTTGGTTACAAAATCGCCAACAATGTTTTCAACCCAGTCCTTCATAGAGGTGGCTTTGTAGAACTGTTGCCTAATAGGGGCAAAGTCCACACAGTCAACCAATATGTCGTTGGTGTCGTATACATTGTCACAAATTACACACTTTGGTTCCTGATCATCTTTGTCAAGGAGATGCTCTTTCGTGAGGTGAATTTGGCCTATACTACATCGCGTTAGAACCACTTGATCCCTTTGAAACATACCATGGAAGTAATAATTTTGTACTATGGTAGGGTATATGTTGTGAAGTTTGTTACAGACTTCATTGCCCTAAACACCCTGCATAAGCTCAGCTATGTAGTTGGTTGTATTGGACTTAATATCGTTTTACTATACTTTCGATTGAGAAACGGGCTTGTTGAGCGCTTTTGTTGCCTCCCTACCCACAACTGTGTTACCAGGGATATCCGGATGACTTGGTATCCAGAAGAAGAGAATCTCTGCTCCAATAGCTAGACCGTTATACTGGGTGAAAATCAGCAGGATTGCTGGGTGTCCTTAAAGTTGTCAATAGCTAAAAGACACAACAGCGAATCATTCCAGATGACGACTTTCTAAATATCATGTTTGGAAATAAGGTCTAGGGGCAGTGAATTAGCTTTGGCTTCTGCAGAGAAGATATGCGAAGTTGAAGGGAGACATAGGGAGGCCGGATACTGCAACCAGACTGCTGCAGCTGCCACCCTATCTTCAGTCTTCGATCCATAGGTGTAGATGAGGGGTGGTTCTCGTATCCCTCCTTTATCTCACCAAATGCATGCAGAAAAAGAAGCGAACAAGTTTCAGACGACTTTTGACCACGAATATCAAAATCAGATGTTAAGACCTACATGTATGTGATTGCACAGGATGCAGTGCCACAAGACCCACACAATTGTACGGGGCATCACTGAGCAGTGGTGCCAGGCATGGGCAGGTTGGACGAATACGAACTATTCAAATGGTTATCTAGAGTGGGTTAATTAAGTTGAAACGAATCATATTCAGCATTTTTGGCATTTGGTAATTGCTAAGACTAATAGTAAATTATGTCTTGTAAATGCCTTATTAAAGTATTACAACATAGCTTCAATATCTGTAGATTCTGATGAACTTGCGCTTCGGAATGTGTCAAGGAGTGATATTGAGTGTAAATTCAGGAATGAGAACAAACCTATGTCATATTCTCGTCTGATGAAATTATTTAGAGAAGCTTCCAGACCGCTTGTAGATGATATAAACCAATACGCCCTCCACGGCTTACAGTATGAAATAGATCATTGTGCTTCTTTGTCGCTCAATGTGTCATGTTTTTTTGTTTGTAGAATACTTGAGGCTGTCCATTGGAGTGACAGAATGTTGAAATTCCCACTGCGTGGACCACGAGTGCTGTTAGGGGTTGGACCTAGGGTAATTGCTGTCCCAAAGGTTAATGGCCCCGTTTAAACGTGGGTTAATGACCCAGGTGAGATATGGGTTTGAGGTCCAGGTGAACAATGGGTTTAAATAATGTTACTATTTAACAATAAACCTATCTGCCGTTTCCGGTGTTTGTGTTTGTGAGTAAATGTGCAATATGAGATAATATGTTATTTTCATTTCTTCACATTATGTTGTTCTAATCTAAGTATGATCCAGTCTTTGCTTTGTCATAAATCACGTTTATACAAACCCGTAAAAGTCATGGTCGTAACGTCTTAACCTGGTCAACGTATGACCTCGACGTATATGATTACGACGAACTTATTTTTATACATTTTGAGAAAGACATATATATTTATACATACATATTTATGTTCTATCCCACACACGCGAACGCTTTCGATGATGTTTTGTGACGACATGCACACATTTCTTATAACTATTTTGCTTAAAACCCTTTAGGTAATACTTTATTTCAGAAAAGATGTAGTTGTTATTAACCGTTTGTCTCCATATTAGTAATAAGCGCTTGAGCAAGTTTATACTGAATGTGAAAAAAAGAAGATTGTTATTAGTTTAGTTTACACTTTATGTAACAACAAATCCGAGTAGAACATTTATTTATTATCCAGATAGAGGTATACCAACCATTGCCGCTGTACTGCGATGAATATCACTCGAGTGTGTTAATAACATGACAAATTCCCGAGAACCCGGCGATCAACTTTTTTTCTTAAAATACGAGACTGATATTTATTGTAATACAGGGGCTTAAGTTGATGTTTTTCTCCCACTACACAATATTTATAGCTACTGTGGGAGGCTTATGTGGTTACACATGGTTGAGCACGTGCAACTTGCGGCAGGAGCGGGGAGGCATTTCTTCAACAAAGTATATAACACCACGGCAGTAATGTGTCATCACAACTGCGATGGCGTCAACACTGTGATGTACTACATCCATGGCCCATTTACTTTTGAATAATATCACTATGTGTAAGGCAACAAACATTTATATTCAAACCATAGACCCATATATCCACTAAGTATTCTCAATTCAGGTTTCGAATTTTTGGGGTATTTTTCGACATTTCTAAAGTTTTTGACTGGATCTGGCACAGATGATTGTTATCAAAATTACAACGTTACGGTATCAATGGAAATGCCCTAGATTGGTTGGCTCATTACTTGTCTGGTATGCTTTGCTAAAAATCTACTGGGAGTCGAAAATTCCAACAACTTTCCATTTGTCGAAGCCTTATATTTGTTTTAGACAGAAAATCCCTTGAAACTAGTTTGATCAAATCTAGCTTAGACTATCCTGATATTGTTTTGGATAACATGACAGCTATTAATACAACAGACTAGAGTGTGTCGAGAAGGAAGCATTACGAGGAGTCACTAGTTAATACACCAGTGCTTCTGATAATGCTTATCAATAATTACGTTTCTTAAAACCTGCAACTCGTCGACTTATCCAAAGGCTGTCTATTTTATAGTCCTTGCCGAATAGCGACCACACTCACTTAGTAGCACTTAAGAGTCCCTCCCACTACAGCTACTCGTAATCCTTATTCAGTTCTTAGCCCCTCTGATTTAAACCAATTTCTTATAAAATTCAAACTTTTCGTCGCTCCTTTGTCTCACCAACTGTCGTGACTCACATTCCCACTTGATCATAACTGCACCTCCAATAAAGAAAACTGTTTGAGTTGCACAAATCTCTCGTTCCTTCACGATGGTTTTATACTGAAACGATGTTTCGGCCTATGGATGCTAAATGCGTTTTCAAGCAAATCATCTAGGAAGAAACGTCGCTGATCAATAGACCCATTTATGCATGTTTTTGTTATGTGCCGCTCTTCTAAATGTCGCTTAAACAAGGTTTTATACTGGGCAACGTATTTACAACGTTTTACGAAGTCTTTGACTATGTGCCAGTGTCAGTGGATGTGTTTCCAGATTCTGTTAGATTCAAACAGGGATAAATCACCCAGTCAGTTTCTCCTACATTGTTCTCTGTTTCATCCGCAAATAACCTCAATGTTATACAAAACAAACGCAATTAGGGTTTTAGTGACGAATTAACGCCAGTATCATTGGTATTTGGTACTTTGTTCATCACGGAAATACTAAGTTCATAAATGGTCTTTAATCGAACGGGTTTTAACACAGTTATAATATTTGGAACTAAATAGTTGGTGTTTTTTCACAGAAATATTTGACACCCTAGGAATATTAAAGCTATTGAACGTTCTCGTTTTTAGTTTTTAGGTTTATTGTGTAAGTAACTTAATATGTTTTCACCAGAAACATTATTCTCACATGAAGTCTGAATTTCAAAAAAGCACACACGTAACTTACGCATAAGTTACGTGTTTTTTTCCATTTACTTGCAGATTAGCAAAAAAGCACACACGTAACTTATGCATAAGTTACGTGTGTGTTTTTTTGCAATTCAGACTTCATGGTAGAATAATGTTTGTGGTGAAAACATTTTAAGTAAAACCAACTTGGTTTTCAAAAGATGAATTTTAACCTCATGGTTGGATGACAATTGGATTTCCATTGGGCTTTATGTTGCTTCCACTGTTTAGTTCATCTTTGGGACACCATGTTTTGTCGGGAATCAGAATGTTATTAATTGTTTGTGTATGGGTGATGTTTTCGTGTTCTGTTGAACTCGTATTACTAGTATCTTTGGCAGATACATGTAAATAGGAATATTAGATATACAAGAATTATATTGTTTTTTCTTAATTTGCAGACACGACATTGTACGGTTTTATTTAAAATGAAAACTAAACTAAACTAGTGTCCAAAAAGAACGATACCACATGTTTGCAACGACATAAAAAAAAAACTAAACAATGCAGAAGTTTAAGTTTGGTGTTATTCTTTTGAGAAAT
>JAVFBZ010024506.1:0-11368 GCA_032466195.1 Katharina tunicata
CATAACAATAGCGACGAACAATAGACACTACGTAGAACAATAGACCGGATGTCGAATTATCATAACAATAACGACGCGCAATAACATTCCTCGTGAGGACCTCTAGACCTAGTTACTACTAATAGAGCTGTTCATTTTCCCTCATAATCATGTTGTAAAGTTTTTGGCCACTTCTGGATGTATTTGTGACTGGCCTAAGGTCACGGTGGCCTGGTTCGTTATACACAACCAAGAGATGTGTTAGTTTGTCCCGGGAGAAGAACGGGATGAAACTAGAATCTATTTAATAGCCAGGTAGCCCCCAGTGGTGGAAAGATCGATAGCAAGAAGACTGTTCACGTTTTCTACTACTTTTTATTACCTTATACATTAACTAAGCAATAACAATTCCATACACTATTTAACCAGGCGGGGAAGTCAAAATCCTCGGAGAGTTATTCCAGGTGGTTACAAGTCTAAATCAAACTCTACTCTAACTAGAATTAGAGATTCCCTCCACTACCTACACATCAGCCCTACCTGTTTTTCCGCAACATTCATATCCTGACACAACAGGAATGTGCTAACGACAACAGGCAAGGTAACAAATTCCAATATGTCATAACTAACACACCTAGCAAGGGAATCTCAACTATCATAAACGTACAATAGGTGGGTGAGAAACTCGACACGGAATCAGTTAATACATGGTTATAACATACAAGATAGATGCACATAATCTCAAATACAGAGAAGTTAAATTTATCGTTCGAAGACAATAAATCAAGAAACATGTATAAAAGAAACATCAGGAACAAGGTAACATACGAAATCCATATATCTTACATAGTGTCAACAAATCATTTGATCCCACCGCGATGAATGACCTTATATGTAACAAGTCTGCATTTTAAATCTTGCAAGGGGCGAGCCTAATAACCGTTGGTTTGTAGTAACGTCGGTACATCAAAGCATGACCCAGTTGTAACAGCAAATTGACACCTCACCATGCAAGTAGCGCACCAAACTGAATGACGTACTAATAACGATGTCTCCTCCCCCCTCCCCAAAGTTTAGTCTGCGTTGAAAAGCTAGATTGTACTTAAAGGCTACAAAACATATTTGGTATAAAACTTGATCTTGAGAAGATTGCAACTCCACAAGTCCACAAACACTTCAAATTTGTTGTTTTACGTTTTCGTCCAGTGACACATTCACGCCTTCCATTTGTCCCACCACTTTCTCCAAATTTAGACCAGTGACGAAATTTCTCGGGAGCCAATCAGTGTTAATATTAAGGTTTTGAATAGGAGTGGCGAATACAGGCATTTGATCACTCAGTCTGGAATAGTGCCCTCTGGTGGCCATTCCGGGAAAATAGGCCTTGTTTTAGCAGCGGGTATACTGGTCTTTAGTATAAGATGTGTAAATCAATAGCCGTTGCGCAGGAGCGTAGGGGAACCCCTGCATGTAAGTCTCGTAAACATGATTGCTCGCCATTAATAACAAGTCTCTGTTTTGTGCCTATCAGATAGTCACGGAACCACTGGAGTACAGCGCCATCGACACCAAGACTTTGCAACTTTGTTAAGAGCCCTCTATGCCATACTCTATGGAAAGCCTTGGAAATGTCGAAGAAAAGGAAATAAACTTCTTTGCCTTTGTCAAGTGCATTAGCTAAGTCAAAATATATGTCCAAGAGTAATTGTTTGTTGGTGTAGTAAAAACCTTTATGTCATGAAATATTAAATGATGCTTACTTGTGGCTCCTACAAGACAATGGAAACGACATGAGATCACACCATTTCTGGCCAATTGAATAAAGGTGTGTTATTTCCAGTTTTTGCACTTGCAAACCTTTACTTCTTTCAATACGCATTTTCCAATTCTCCTGGTAAAATTAATCTCTCTAAGGCACAGAAACTGAATTTAATGTTTGTCCCTTACATAATGAAAAATGTGTAAATCATTCATTTGTAACATTTCAAAGCTTAAATTGTGTGTCGTCGAGAGTAACAAGATGGCGTCCGAATTCGAAACATTTTCTGAATAACTCGGAGCTGTTTTTCGAAAATTGTTGCTACAGAGTTTCAAATATAATAATCAGATAAGATGTACGCAAAGAATTGCGGAGGATGGATGATAAGCTTTGAAGATAATGCAAGTTAAAGTAACATACGCACTCAAAAGTTCTGAATTTTGCACTATCACATAATCTCATTAAAAATTGATATTTTTCTCAAGAAGTACAAGTTAGAGGCTTTCCAATAATTCCAACATCAAATTTGTAGGTCGAAGGAGAAAAACTGAATTTTCTGTCAGAATTTTAAATTGGAAATGTGTCAGTCTGCTGTCACAGCTCAGACACACTTTGATGTACCGACGTCACTCCTAGTCAACCGTGTTAACCACACATCTTACAAGGTTCAAAAGGTTAGCTCGTTACAAACAAGGTCATTCATTCTGAGCAAATATGGCCAGCCCTCCTTACGTTCAATTCAGATAACTGATACATTTCTCCTGGTTCGTACAAGCTTTGTACGTGACTTTTTAAATTTTTGAACAAACATCAAATCTTGTAAAAATCAAGGCAAACGGAATTAGTTGTTTATATTATTGTTTAAATTTATATATATAGATTAAACTGTGGAATACGCTATGGTTAACAAGAAAGCCACCAGTATCTATAAAATTGAAACTGACACTGATTGAATCCTCACTTGGCAATACACCCTCGAGCTAGTTGTACGATATTGAAGATAAAGGCGTAGTCAAATTGGCTAACAAACGAACACATTGCGTGAATCAAAGTAGCCAATGCTGTTTAATTGTTATAGTACAGTTTGGTTTTTAATAGTTACTCGGCTTAAAATGTTCTGTATGTAAATATATATATATTGTTTGTCACCCTACAGGTGATGACTAATTGAAAGTGTTTAGATGTTACACAAAATGTGAATATCTAACCTATACCCTCTTTATGTTTAAATACCCAATACAAGTGTTATCGTCATAGATATATGACACAACTGAAAATAAATATATTCATAACTACTAATTGATTTTATTATTATACTTACAACATCATAACTTATTACAACAACAAGGGGCCTCTCAGTTGCTCGGTGGTTGATAGTTGGACCAGTGAAACCCCATCACTGTACCCGGATTATATTCGATTCCCCCACGACTTTAGGTAAATAAATTTTCCCGGTGGTTGCAGAGTTCGCGTCGGGTTTTGCCGAGTTTTGTTCAAGGTTTTACACTATTCACTATCAGCGCAAGGTCGTGATATAGGTAAAGTACTCTTGAGTACGGCGTTAACCCCAATCAACTAAATAAAATAAATATATAAAACAAACACAAAAAACCCAAAGACATAAAAATTCATTGAAGTGTGGGGCTATTACGCTCTGTGACAAATATTGTGCATTAATCAGTTTCAAAGGAAACAGTTAATAATTGTGACAAGTGTTAGACAGGATGTTATAGTTATCAGTTCGTTATCAAACATCCACAATCAGATGGGGTCATAAAGATATATAATAGACCCGGAAGTTTCCGATCTCTTTTCACTTAACTCACCTAATGCCATTGGAGGTTCGTCACTTCCATTGTGTGTTACGGGTGAGCTGCATACACTGCCGGAAAATAAATGTTCTGGTGAATTTCTGCCGTTCTCGTTCTATTTTGATGTTGTACTTCCCGTCTCGTAAGTTTTAGAGCTGCCTCTGGTTGGGTAGTTTTCCAATCTCAAACCGTGTAACATCTGAGTCAAGGACACGTTTTTCAAACCGAAGCCGATGAAAACAAATATTCCAATACTAGCGTTTATGACAGTGAACACATACCATAATCCGATATCATCAATAATTAAAGCTAAGAAACCAAGGACCCAAGTGAAACCTAAAATCAGGGACATTTTAAAATACAAGACAGATTCCTTCACGTCTGATTGAGAAGTGTGTCTCTGTATTTTGGCTCTATTTCGAAGCACATAGACCACTCTTGTGAAGAACATGACGTTTATTAGGACAGCCAAACATACGGGAGTTACAAAACCGAGAGCCACGTCGAGAGTACCAGAGAGGAAACAAAGGTTCGGTCTCTCAGCGTAGCCAAATCTCTCCATTCCTGACACAGCCACGTTAACGCCAACAACTACGGCAATAATCGCACACGGCGTCAACTGGGCAAACAAAATGTATTTAAGGAGTGATCTACTGTAACATATAGCCCTCAGCGGACTATTGAAGAGCCTGTACATGTGAAAAGCACAGACAACTTTCCAGCAGAAACTGGACAGCCAAAAATAATGGATGATGATAGCCAAGGTGCGACAAACTGGTGTGGAGACTTTAGCAGCCGAGCCGGTTAGAAAGGATAGCTGTGCCAAGAAGAGGTTGGCGAAGAGAAAAATGTTGTTTCTAGCAGGAAGAGTTCTCAAAGAAGGTAAAACGAGATAGATGATCAGAGTAATGGCCAAACCACACAGAGATAAACTGGTACACACCAAGGTCAGACCCACTTCTGTCTTGTCAAATGTTCTTCTGATCGAGGACTCATTGGCCGATCTCCGACCAGTGAAGTTTGTACAGATTTTGACCCTGTCTCCATCCCACAAGAAGTGACCTTCTCTTAACGTCTCGGCGCTGTATTTAACTGTTATGGTTCTTGGGGTATTAACAGAAAACTCTGTGCTATTCAGCTTTATTATTTTACACATCATTAAACCACTAATCTGGTTGTATGCAGATGCATTATTTAGAAATACAAGTGGGATTTTACGTGACAAATCTTTGTTTAGCCAGCGATAAATTATCCAACTCAACACTTCGAACGGTTCAGAGTCCACAATGTTTAGATTGACTAGATCGCCCTCTAAACGATCACTACTTATACCTGGTAACCAAGTGATATCTAAGTACAGGGGTTTGGACGAGGTAGAAGCATACCACCAAAACGGTCTAGCAAGAAGAGCATCGAGTAACCATTGTGCTTCCCGAACGGGAATCTCGGCCCCTATCAGGATTGCGACCTGAACGTCCATCGAGTACACGTCAGCATAACCTGTTCCGTTATGAGATACATACGTACAATTAATATTGACGTTGGTAAGGTGGGGATTGAGCATCGAGATACCATGGAGGATTAAGGTAATCGTGTCATTAAAAAGTTGAGAGCCAGATTGGGTCCCCACAAATTCTCGGTCTTGAGGGGTTAATATGAAATGAACAATATAACCAAGTCCTTTCGCTGAATTGAACAAACTCGTACATTGATGATTTTCCGGAAAGTTTCCTGAAGGACAGAAAAATGGCCGGCAAGCATCCTGCAAAATAACGATACATATTTGACAAATTGCAGGATACTATTAAATTAGTGCCGACATTCATTTAATAATGTTTTAGTTTACTTTTATGCTGACTTTTTTTGCGCTTAAGTGTAAAGTTGTTCTCGTCTGGAATTTTTGCATAACTGATATAAAAAATTGAGTGTTCGGCTTCATTATTGTTTAAGATTCTGTGTACTCAAAACACATATTTACACTAAGTTTGAATGGAATAATGGAACGAAATATATATATTTTTTTTATCCCATCGACATATGCCCGATGGGATTATGTTGCATGCCGTCCGTTCGTATGGAGGACGTGAAAATAAGATTAACGGCTTCACTTAGGGTTTTCATATCTCAAATATACATTCCTCTTACATTGAACTACGTTCCTATTTCAAATGGGCATTTCGATATAATTCGTTTCAAATTTTGCATACGCATTGAACACTGAACTACAATCGTATTTGAAATGGGGTGATTTCGATAAAGTTTGTGATTTCCATAGCAATATTTCTTTTAAGAAATAAGTATACCTGGATTTAGACTATGTGATTAAGATAGAAGCTAAACTGATTTTGCGGTTTGCATAGCAACATAAAGTTTTAAAGGTATACCTAGTAGTAGGCCACCTAAGCAAGATATAAGCTGCAATGCTTCACACAGGTTCTCAAGACTTTACACATACATGTTTCTCGCAATGAACAACAGTCGTGTCGATAAAGACATAATGACTCCCTTGGCAACATTCAATTCCAAAACTTGGTATACTCGGATACAGACTGTGTGAACCAGATATAAACTAAATAACCTCACACAGGGTACTTTTACTAATAATCAATACAAAAAATAGATGTCCTGCAGGGTACATCAGGTAGAGAACTGCAACAAAGAGACACTGTCCAACCTAAGCTGAAATACTGTTTATATTGTGAAGTTACTCTCACTCAAATCTAACATAGCACTCGCAATGCTACATATTGATTGTTTGTTTGTTTGATTGGTGTTTAACGTCGTACTCAAGAGTATTTCACTTTTATGACGACTTACTAATCTTAATAATTTGCGTTGCCGGTGTAGGGTGGAAAACCGGGGAGAAACCTCGTAAAAAACAACCTGCGATCTCCGGAGTCACCGGAAAACTTCCCTTATATACCTAAGGTCAACAGGGGAGAGGGGGGGTCTAACGTATTGTGGGCTACATATTGAAATACAGCCCCTCAGGCCTGTGTTACAGTGTTTTCCGACATAACCTAAAAATCGGTCCTCTAAATTGTTCATGATAATGTGCACTTGCATTTGTCTCTGTTTGGATTCTTTAAAAAAATACTGACATGTGCATTTAGGAAAAGATAACAACCAATCAATTATCACTTTTAAAATATTAATACAAACTTAATTTCATGGCCGAACTGACAAAATCTGTTGGAAAAGACCAAGACTTTGATCTTTTTTTCCCAACTGTAGGCAAGCAAATTTCGAATCCCGGTGGAGGCAAGCAACATTTTTTTTCTCTACATTTATACAAAAATATATAATACTCACGATATTTGGGTCGTAGACTTGATCTCCTGTACACGTCACTTGATCTGAACTTAAGAGTTCTTCTTCAGCTGCAGATCTGACATCTAATAGCATTGAAAACGGTACTAGAACTGGTTTAACGAGAAGACTCATGCAGTATGGGTCTGCCCGCGGTTCTTTGCCATTACAGTAAGCGCAAAAAATGTTGTTGTAGTTTTTCGTGTTGAAGTGAATTGTTTGAGAATATAGACTGCATGCTCTCTCAATTTCACTCTGGAATTCCCCACCGATCCAAGATCCGGTCACGTTACATGTTCGAACGATGTTGCCTTGGATCCGACATTCCCTAGGCGATGACGCCACAGGAGGGACATAGTGGACAGCACATGATACTTCCCCGAGAATGTTTTGTAAGAGCTCTTGTTTAGATCGAACCCTCGAGAAATCCACATAGTTTTCGCAAAAGGGTTTCACGTCCCAGTATAAAACGTCCTTCACACCATTACAATAGGCACATCGTGAGTTTCTGTAATGCAGCTTTGTCAAGTTAGAATACACCGGTCGGTTTTCCTCCAGTTCCATTAGATTAGGATTCATACAAGCCTCTGATTCAGACTTGTTGCTTCCTCCCAGACATACACTTATGAACTTGTACCTAAAATAAATAAATAATGAAATAAAACAGATCTTTTAAAATGCAACTTCGTGGGAAAGGTATTAATGTATTACATAAGATAAGAATCGCGAAGCAGGTTACAGATTGGTGATTTAAAACAACCAAGTTAAAGGTCTGTGTTTCGTAATGACTTGTTTGTCAAAAGTAAGACCATTGTAACCTTCTAATAAGCTGGTGAGAATTATTTGCATTTCCTTAATCTTTGACTATGAAGCTAACTGTTTTGTAAATATTTGTTTGTGTAGTAGGAAAGACAAAACAACTTATATTTATAGGAAATCAATTATAATTTGAGGAGATTTTACCCTTTCGATAATATCTTTGATTCAATAAATTGTTGTGAAAAACAGGAGAGTTCTGCTAAAGGTGTCTTAAGGTCTTTCGGTTGTAAGACATCAGGGCAACAGTCACCATAAAGAATACACTCTTGGTCACAGTGACACTCTTCACAATGTTCCCTCAAGCAAGGAATTCTCTCAAGACTATGATTGCATGTACTTGCCCCGCATAAAATACTATTCCATTGCGCCATGCCAAAGTGTAGATTAACCCCTGTCTTTAACGGCGGCAAGCACGTGTTACAAGCATATGTTTGTATCTCAAGCGGAGCTTCAGTGGGGTTGTCCTGATCTTCCGAGTCAATCTTTACCCAGCCTGTACCTTGTATCGTCACGTTAGACTCAGTGTCTTCATAAACAGCTACTGTTGACCAGCGTAGTGCAGTTTGAGGTCCGATGCTATCAATATGTCCTGGAACAGACCAAGTCTCCGACTCAAGATCGTCAGAACTACTGTCAGGAACCTTTGCGCCTACCAAATCAGAGCGGTTGGCCGGAGATAGGGACACAGTTACTACATTGGTTATAGAAGGCACTGAGGATTCCGTGAAGTTTACTGCGGCGATTTCGAATGGTCCCGTGGAATCGTTTATAGCCACCACGGTGTCCATTATTGGAACATGAGACTCATTGAAACCCCAGCATCTCTTACCGATAGTAAATAAGAAAACCACCGCATAGTATACAAATAGTTTCATTTTGTGTTTGATTTCTTCTATCAACCCAAGTCACTGTTAATAAAAGAGTATCCGTCAATCACTACATTTACCACTTAAAATCTTTCACACAATATTCCTTTGGAAGATCGACAGGTAACACAATTCTTTTATCTTGTGATAAAACAGCTACAAACCACTGAGAAACAAATTGGAAACGCCAGTCATATGATGCAGAATGATCAAGTTTACAAATTGATGCTCATCACATCCCTACTTGGCCAGCTAAATGTCCAGCACGTCGTTGGCATTTCGGATCCCCAGAGATGTCTGATGGCTGCTAAAACAATTTGGTTGCTCAAAAGGAGTCATGAAGTAATAACGCTAAATGGTATATGACCATGTATAACAGACTCCATTTTGTAATAATAGTTATGGCTGCACAGAGGCAGTTTTCTGACGAAGTCTGAATTATTTTCTATTGAGCTATCGCCATGTGTAGGCCATATGGGATGTGAACAGCCAATGAGTACTTAGTCAGGCGTGGTGGCCCCAAGGGGCCGTCAATTTCTGTTACATTAACATATTGTTTTATTATCGGCATATATAAGGAATAAAGCATATTGTGTAACAGTTTTACAACAAACAGACCGATCACATATGTGATAGGATGTTATTATTATTAATTTTGTAACTGTGTTACAACTCAAAATGATTTATTTATTTTTCGACCAATATATATGTCGTGTTGTATGCATTGTCAGACGCATAATTAATTATCTGTAAACTATGTCTTCCCAAACAGCCCACTGTAATATTATCCTCTTTTGACTTATTTTTCTCATTGTCGCAACTTCATTACAGTCCATTTGATAGTCTCGCGTGAACCAGACATATCGCGTTAACTTACGACCCGCGAAGAGGGTCTGGTAAAGGTGCATTTAGAAAGTTTAAAATAACACCGGTCCCGGAAATCACCGAGCTCGTGTTCTGATAAGTTTCTGATAAGTTCTTTTCAAAAATATTTCAAACATTAAATACTGCCCAAAACCTAAGCACAATTTAATTCATTCTAGATTTATCTTTTTCATTTTGAATGAAGCATATTTATCCCATGCTTAGTGTTACGTAAATCTGTTTACTACATGAGCTTTTAAGCAAGGGGTAAACAGGCTTCAAACTGAAAAAAATAAATCAAGAATGAATTAAATTGTGCTTTATAGACAGATAGGTTTTGAGCTGTATTCAATGCTTGAAATATTTTTGAAAAGGATCCGAATGCAGGTCTCTATATATGTATATATGAATTTTTATTTTTGTATAAATGTTTTTCTACAACTATGGACTTGAATCTAACATAAAAAAATCATCATCATATTATTGTTCGCTTGCGTCAGACCTCTCATGGATGCTTTTATAAGTGTATGTGACGTCACTGTCGTTGGTATTAATCTCATGAGGGATTTAAGTCAAAATAATGTAGGATGTCTTATTGGCCAATGCCTGATCGTCAACAATTTTCACCTGAACAGAGCCCAATATATATTTTTATAAAAAGTAATCACACTAGCAAAGGGATAGCGACTTATTAAAGCCGATAAATAATCTCATGTTCTAGATAAATTCTCAGAGACAAGTTTCTAGATAAACATGAATCTCGAGATGTTCTGGATAACCTATAGGCGCATCTCGAGAAAAGGCAATACATGTAATATGTATATTGTGAAGATAATCATGTGGTGAATATGTAACACAGATAAATATTAGGTATGGGTATGCACAACCTGAAAATGTATCGTTTAGAGCTAGTAGTAAACCCCTGAGTCTACCAAATAAAGATGAGGGCAGTTAAGGGTTATATGATACAGAAGGGAGTTTCGTCTTAACCAAGAGATCCTTGACCGCTTTGTTCTTCTTGTACGCTATGATAGGTCTCTGTGAAAGAGGCTTCTTCATTTTAGGTACAAGGTTTTGATATTCCTGTATTAATGTGCATGATTTCAAAATGATCTTTGACCGAATGGCCAGGAAGGGAGAAATGTTCACCTATTGGGGAGGTAATCAGCTGTAATCTGATTAAACTCAACTGATTATTGGCTCTAAGCCAAAGAGCATTTTTGGTTTCTCCAACATACTGTTTTCAGACCCTTTTTACAAGTGATGAGGTAAACCACATTTTCCGAATCACAGTTTAAAACATCTGCCAAATGATAAACATTTTTAGTTTGTTCCCCGACGAAGAAAGCCCTCTCTGGTATGTAATTGGCTAGCTTACATCTAGTCTTCATACATTTGAAAGACCTGCCTGACAATATTACAGGGTGATTCTGATGTTTTCGTACAGGTACTGATTCTGTAGATTGTCCTACAGTATAACTGTTAACTTTTCTGAGGGTTTCAGATTTAATCTTGCGAAGAAGTCGCGTAGAATATCCTGTGGGATTCAATGCCTTAATGAGAACAGAACAGGCCTCGTTGAAGGAAGCGAGGGTGCTACTAATCCTATGAAACCTTATTATTTGGGATTTAATAATTCACTTAAAAGTATGCGGCGGGTGGAAAGAATTAGCATGGAGTAGTTGATGGGTATCCGTAGGTTTAAAGAATACCTTATAATCCAAAATCCTTGTTACGGCGAGATTGACAACTGTGTAGACTAACATCCAAAAAATCTTCACTAGAAGGCTGAAGTAGCTTGAAGTTGAATATTTGGATCATGTTGGTTTAAAGTAGAGATAAAGTGATTTAGATCATCTCTAGAATGATGCCAAAGGTTCAAACGGGGCTGTTTACCACACTTTCCAAGGGCTTCATGTTCCCACTCTGCCATAAAAATAGAGGCAAAATTGGGACTGAAT
>JAVFBZ010024517.1:0-18308 GCA_032466195.1 Katharina tunicata
AAGGGACAGTCTTTTGGATAATTTTAAACATACGTTGTTGTTGTAATGTCTTTATCACACAACACATTTACCGGGAATTTTTTTCAGTCATTGCCGGGAAAAAAACATTTTTTCGAGCCGTGATCATAGGATTTGGTTTACACCCAGTGACTGGCTTCCAGCTGATTAAAACAAACAGGGGTCAATGTTGATCTTCATTATATCCTACTTACATCAAAATATAGTGGGTCAACCTGTCGGGAGAGAATCTCTGCGTTCAATAATGTGCTGACGGCCAGGGAGCCATTTTGTGCGATATCTTCATAACTTGTGCGTCTCACACTAATACGATCTCGTTCATTTTGAACAGCTAGAAAACAGAACAAAGAAAGAGTGAACAAGAGCTCAATAGTGTAGATTGTGGAAACATCACCAGTCTGGTTGTTAACAGTCCTGGATCTATTCCTTAAAGCCTTGATACAATAATTAACAGGTGAGGATAGAAGAGTATTCCTCAAATCCTGGCTAAAAAAGTTTACAGGATTGAATTTATTCCTCTCTTCCTTGGTTGTAAAAAAAAGTTTAAATTCCATGAACTCCATACAGTCAATTAATTACAATAAAACGTAGATAGAGATGTTTAAGCATAAAGAGAACTGACAAAAAAAAACCGTGTAACAGTTGTGTTCAAAGGCCATTCAAACAAATAATTCATTAAAAGAATGGGAAATGAACAATACAAAATCGCAAACATATTTGTGATAGATTTACAAAGCCATACTTAACAACATTTTCACTAGGGTACTTCGTTGCCCCAATAAATAGGAAGATACAGTTTTGAGACAAATTGAGAAAGAGCAACATCGATAAAAACTAGGAGAAATACCCACCTTCCTTTTTCATTCCAGCTCGAAAGCATTTCTTTAGACGACAATATCGACACTGGTTGCGTTTATCTTTGTCAACAATACAGTTTCGACTAAAGCGACATGTGTAGACATGGTTTTTACGAACGCTCCTTCTGAAGAATCCTTTACAACCATCACAGCTCGCTGCCCCGTAATGTTTACCAGTCGCACGGTCTCCGCAGATAGCACAGAACTGACTTAGACCTGGGGGGCCCGGTGAGGAGACAGACCCTGTGGGGGCCACCTGAGGGGTGGGGGCAATTCCCATGTCCTGAGACTCTGAAACATAAAAATACACACACACTGAAGAACTGGAAATATTCTGTCAACAGAGTTTTCTGTTGGCTCACATTTTTTGGCTGTGTTAGTGTGGCTATTAATGAACTGTGGTTTCTGTTGGCTCACATTTTGTGGCTGTGTTAGTGTGGCTATTAATGAACTGTGGTTTCTGTTGGCTCACATTTTTTGGCTGTGTTGGTGTGGCTATTAATGAACTGTGATTTCTGTTGGTTTACATTTTTTGGCTGTGTTAGTATTCTTATGAATACGTGCCCTGGCCTTTATCATCTATGGTGAGTCTCTCCAAGTGTTTCCCTCAATTCTCCATGTCACCAGTTTGTATCTGATTGTGACAAGCTACTGTTTCTTGAGAGATGAAGATTTCAAGAGGATCAGAGATTGGAGGACATGTTACAGTCCAATTCTAAACACAATCACTTGAGACCTTCAGCTAGGCTGTAAACTTTGTCGCCACTGTCTATGTGATATTGACAAACTATTGCTATTCAACTAGCAGTTTCAAGTGGGTAGAGATTAGGGCAGGGGTAAACAGAGTACATGTCCCACATATGTTAATCGTGCCCTAAAGGGGGGACACAACTCACAGGTAAATATGCTGAGTGGACACAAATCTAGAAATCTCTAAACGCTGTCATGATTTGATTTCAATTTTTTTTAACTTATTAAAGAAGACCTTTTTATGATTGTAATTTCAATAACATGATTGATTTATTGATTGGTATTTAACGCCCTGGTCAATAACGGCCCTGTATTCCAACAGCAGACAGCGACTTTTAACACAACCATAAAATGTGTGGTCACTGTAGAGTTTTGCTGTTGGAAAGATAATGTTCCTCCAGTGCTAAGTAAGACAGCATGAATACACGTCTATCTGGAAAGATACTGCCCTTAGCCAGAGGGCTCAATATCACAAAAGTAACAAGAAAAAATCAGTTAAATTATACATTGACCAATCAACGAATGGGCTTTTTATTAGCTAATAGTGTTGAAAATTAAATTAATTATTTCTATGTGACAGAATGTTTTATTATGTCTACATTTTAGAACTGATAAGTGGGGGATACGTCTGAAAAGGGGAATAACTCTAAATCATCATGATCAGAGTTTGAGTTTTACACCTACTTTCTCAAACGCCAGTTCATGTTGTTAATGAAGGTAAACAACATAATCATAATGGAATAAATCTCCAGTTTGGAGGACTAAAACAAAATCTCGTGTTCTCTAGAATATCCAAAATGATGAGTTTGTGGCTCTAACAACAAAAAGGTAAGATTTTCATCTACCCAGTAGGACCTCCCATCAATTATATTAATTTATTTTAAAATAACAGAAACAGCTTTTTTTTTACAGAATTTTAGGGAATTGCAAATTATCAAACGAAAAAAATATGGAAAATAAAAAGTCCTATTAGTGAACTCACCAAAACCATGTGGACAAACATAAAAGAGATAAGAATATTGATTTGAAAGTATTTTTACCTTCAATCATGACTTAAAAAGATAATGATTATGAGATTATTAACAGTCTTAGTTATTCTCAAGTTATTAACTTAAATAAGGTAGAAATGACCCATAAATCATGTCAAGATCGTCATGTGAAATGTTTGTTTCTTATCATGAACCAAACTAAAATAAATAACCTTTTGTTTATTTTGATTTAATTTTAGATCTCTTTATTGTGTTTAAATTGAAAATTATCAGTAAAAGTTTTCAATTTCAGTTTGGGATTTACCCTTTCTTTGTTTCCCTAAACAAATCTAATTAAAATTCTTAAACAGAAGAGCCTTTATCAGCTACCAGTTGACTACAAGACACAACCTCTTCTTACTTAAGGTCTGGAAAGTATCGTCAATCAGTCAACACAGTTGTCAATCAGTGTAATAAGATGATATTAGGAGATATGTATCATAACCTGAGATATCTTAAGAAACTTAGACCATATACTCTACTGATATAGACTTACAGATTTCATTCTTAACTGTTAAATATAGCACAGAATAGAAATGATCGTAATTACATGACCGAAGAAAGACATATTCTACAATTGGCCTAAATGAAGTGTTTATGTTGATATGTGAAGTTGAGAGATTATCTTAAGATGTGGTCCTGCACCAGTATGCCAGACTTTCCTGAAACCTGACCGTATCAGGAACTCTAAACTTAGAGGAGAGAAGAGAGTTACTCAAGAGATTTACACTTTTACACATTGAGCATTGTTTTATATTCAAACACAAACTCTATATTTACTCCTATTACATCACCATGGAAACCTAATTCAACTATTTCCGACTTTATATAAAACATTAATCATTTAGTGTCGTTCTAAACACAAGAATCTTACTTTTAATAGCACAAAGAAAATGAAACCTGTTGTGTTTTTCCCTAGATGTCTTATCTTTTGAAATTTCGAGGTACAAAAAACAGTGAGTAAAATAAAGTTTTCAGTCCACTAAATGGCAGAAAAATGCTAAATAAAAAATAAAAATCAATCTTTGTAGTGAAAATAATTATATGAGGATTGTTGACATATATACCACCAGGGAACTTTCTTACAAAATGGATAGATGAAAATATTACACAATAGATTTCAATAATTTGAAATAGTACAAAAAGAGAAACTGCAGGTCAGTCTGCATTAGGAATTGTGATGATTAAAAAACAGTCAATAATTATTTAGTTTTAACACAAGATCTGAGGACATTTGACAACAAATTCAGTTCAATTTTCCACACTTGTCAGTTTATGTGTTTTAAAAGATTTCAAACGAAATGAGTTCACAAATAATATTTAATTTGTCAGAAAAAGTCAGACTGTCATTATAGGATGGCAATGTGAGCCCAGTGTTTTGAGAAAAACCACGGACAATTAGGCTCTCATATCTTAATGTTGGACAGTTTGGGGTGGAACCTTTGGGGAAACACCGGCTGGGAACCCACAGGACCTATTAATGAAAATAGTTAGAAAGTTGGGATCACCTACCATAGTAATAGGAGTTGTAACAATCAAATGGAGGATACAACATCTTCAGGTACCTTAGAGAAAACTAATACAATCAAATCAACAGGCAGCTGTCTCACTACAATACTATCGTGATGGTCAAAAAGGTAGCAACTTGTGAATCTGTTTGACTTGTGAAGCCTGTGACTCCCAGTTTTATACAATTTCTCACTCAAATCACTAAGTAAACATGTCAGATTTCCAGCCTCTGACTTAGGTCACTATAATAACATGTGATTGTAAAGTATCCATATTTTTCTACTACAAATTCAAAGCCACTTTTATCAAATCAGATACAATAAGTTTGTTAACCGTTTCAAAATGTGGGAGGAGATAAATGAACGTGCTTAACAATGATTGGTGAGTCTTAAGTAGCAATCTACCAAGGGTTGACCTGGAAATTCTATCTCAGAGAGAGCATTTCAAGATCATCAAAGTTAGAGGGCCAGTAACATGCCCACAGCTACAGCCAGCATGTGATAGGCTCGAGGGGGGAGGGGGCGTTACAGGTAGATGGTACTACCATTAGCACCTTAGTACTACACTGGGCTTTTTATCAGGTTTAGTGACAAGAACGTCCATGGTTTTGAAGTTATATTTGGATATAAAAAAGATGAAAACACACAAAAAATGTCTCTTGGTATTATATAATTCTAGTCAGTGTAAACCTGTTTTTTAGATACATGTAGCTATAATACCTGAGGATTCAGAGTTATTTTCATGAACAAGGATTTCTGCATTTTTAATGATCAAAAGTGAGCTGTCCTCACTTATATTAAAACAATCTATCATAAAGACCACTCTTTCTTGTCAAATAATATAAAAGTCAACTAAGTTGATAAAATCCCCAGTGCTCTAATCTAAGACACCAGGTAATCTTCCTCAATCAAACAATATTATTTCTTATGAAAGACAATTGTCTTAGTTTAAATCATTGCTAAAAACTATAATAAACTGCCTGGCTGTAAATATCTGACCAGTGGTATGGGTTTGTGTGTTGTGATGGGGGAGGGGGTGAGGGGCATATGCATTGTACATGGGGACACTAGTTAAAGACACACATGAGCATACCTCTATTGATCAGCACCACAAACACCTCTGTCTTATCTATTATGTAACATCAACCACACATAGAACATTGAGATATGATAACATTTTGAGCAGCAGATAAAACTATTTGTCCTGTATGGTCATAGCACTGACATGTTTAGAACTGTTAGCTTTGTGTTTAATGCCATACTGAACTGAACCCTGTCTTACTTACATCTGGCTGGCCTATGTATCAATGGTAGTGAATACAGGTACAAGACTGAAAAGTCACTGAAGAGTTTCCACTAAAAAGGTATAATTGCAGAAGGTAAATTGCACTCAGCTTAGCTCATTACAATTATTATCTGGGTATGCCCTTACCTGACTCACCCTTAACATTTTCTGTGGACAAATTTTTTTTTTGCCTTATAAAAACCTACCCACCAAAAATTAAGAAATTAAGTTGTTATAATTAAATATTACAAGAGAATAAAAAACACTATGAGAGTTAGGAGTAAGGAATAAACAATAACTGTTTATTCTGTGTTCATAAATAAATGTTTGAAAATTGATCTACTACTTGCATCTCAATATTGAGTTAAACAATTTTAAAGAGAGAATAATACAGATGGTGCTTATCTCACAGATGCCCCCTAAGACGTTTATCCAGAGGTCTACATGCTGGGGACTATTACTTCATAACACTTGGACAACATCAACTAAAAACAGAGGCCCATTTGATCATATGGAATTCATATACAAGTATATGCTGGAGGTTTATTTGTCTACAGCAGCCCTGATATTTTAAGACAATGTTATTTAGAAAAGAAACGAGAACTGTTTGACAACATTATTGGCACAAATTTAATCTTCAAGTACTAGATAGTATAAATATCTCTGGCCATGTCGCCATCAGTAACAGTTTACCCTAATACATGTACCCCACTGATCATACTACTTAACCTCAGATATTATCTCTACAGATAAACATTGTAGGTTTCTCTTATCTACAGCTCACAGTGGCTTATGTGAATTAGGTATTTATCAGAAAGAGGCTGAAAACATTTGATGAATGCATGCTTAACAAAGTGCTTCAAGCAATTTTTTCCCCAGTACTATAACATCCACTAAATCTAGCCTTTTTAAATTTTATATCTATACAAACACATTTCAAAATAGCAACATTATGTGGTGGCCACTCTTGTCCTACATCTCTGGCTACTCCATCTCCCTATAGCCCTTGCTACTCTCTCTCCCTATAGCCATGGCTACTCTCTCTCCCTATAGCCCTGGCTACTCTCGTCCTACAGCCCTTGCTACTCTCTCTCCCTATAGCCCTGGCTACTCTCTCTCCCTATAGCCCTGGCTACTCTCGTCCTACAGCCCTTGCTACTCTCTCTCCCTATAGCCCTTGCTACTCTCTCATCCTATAGCCCTGGCTACTCTCTCTCCTTATAATCCTGGCTACTCTCTCTCTCCCTACAGCCCTGGCTATCTCTCTCCCTACAGCCCCGGTTTTCTCTCTCCCTACAGCCCTGGCTACCCTCTCCCTACAGCCCTGGCTACTCTCTTTCCCTACAGCCCTGGCTACTCTCTCTCCATACAGTCCTGGCTACTCTCTCTCCATACAGTCCTGGCTACTCTCTCTCCCTACAGCCCCGGTTTTCTCTCTCCCTACAGTCCTGGCTACTTTCTCTCTACCTACAGCCCTGGCTACTCTCTCTCTCCCTACAGCCCCGGTTTTCTGTCTCCCTATAGCCATGGCTACTCTATCTCCCTACAGCCCTGGCGACTCTCTCTCCCTACAGCCCTGGCAAATCTCTCCCTACAGCCCTGGCTACTCTCTCTCCCTACAGCCCTGGCGACTCTCTCTCCCTACAGCCCTGGCAACTCTCTCTCCCTACAGCCCTGGCTACCCTCTCACTACAGCCTTGGCTACTATCTCTCCCTACTGCCTTGGTCAAGCTCTCCCTTCAGCCCTGGCTAATGTCTCCCTATATTCCTGGTTACTCTCTCGACAGCCATGGCTACTCTCTCCCTACAGCCATGGCCGATCTCCCCCTACAGCCCTGGCTACTCTCGTCCTTCATCCTTGGATACCCTCTCCCTACAGCCCTGGCTAGTCTCTCTCTCCCTACAGCCATGGCTACTCTCTCTCTCTCTCTCTACAGCCCTGGCCACTCTCGTCCTACAGCCCTGGCTACCCTCTCTCTACAGCCCTGGCTTCTCTCTCTCTTCCTACAGCCCTGGCTACTCTCTCTCTCCCTACAGCCCTGGCTACTCTCTCTCTCTCTCTCTCCCTACAGCCCTGGCTACTCTCGTCCTACAGCCCTGGCTACTCTCTCTCCCTACAGCCCTGGCTACTCTCTCTCCCTACAGCCCTGGCTACTCTCGTCCTACAGCCCTGGCTACCCTCTCCCTACAGCCCTGGCTACTCCCGTCCTACAGTCCTGGCTACCCTCTCCCTACAGCCCTGGCTACTTTCTCCCTACTGTCCTGGTCAATCTCTCCCAACAACCTTGGCTACTTTCTCGTACAGCCCTGACTACCCTCTCTCCCTACAGCCCTGACTACTCTCTCTCCCTACTGCCCTGGTTACTCTCTTGACAGCCCTGGCTACTCTCTCCCTACAACCCTTGCTAATCTCTCACTACAGCCTTGGCCGATCTCTCACTACAACCCTGGTCTATCTCTCCCTACAGCCCTGGTCAATCTCTCCCTACAGCCCTGGTCAATCTCTCCCTACAGCCCTGGCTAATCTCTCACTACAGCCTTGGCCGATCTCTCACTACAACCCTGGCTAATCTCTCCCTACAGCCCTGGTCTATCTCTCCCTACAGCCCTGGTCAATCTCTCCCTACAGCCCTGGCTAATCTCTCACTACAACCCTGGCTAATCTCTCACTACAGCCTTGGCCGATCTCTCTCTACAACCCTGGCTAATCTCTAACTACAGCCCTGGTCAATCTCTCCCTACAACCCAGGCTAATCCCTCAGTTCAGCCCTGGTCAATCTCTCCCGACAACCCTGGCTAATCTATCCCTACAACCCTGGCTAATATCTCCCTACAGCCCTGGCTAACCTCTCCCTACAACCCTGGCTAATCTCTTACTGACACTGACAGCAATGGCTACTCCCCCTACAGTATGGCCACTATACCCAAAGTCCAGCAACTTTCTCCATACATCCCCCAACACTCTCCCTACAGTTTGGCCACACTCCCCATAATCCAGCCACTTTCTCCCTACATCTCCAACCACACCTACATGTACATCCCTGGCCACTCTCCCTATATACTTGCCTACTTTCTCCCTACGTCCCTGCCTACTTTCTCCCTACATCCTTGGCCACTCTCCTTACATCCTGCCTACTTTCTCCCTACGTCCCTGGCCACTCTTTCTACGTCCCTGCCTACTTTCTTCCTACATCTCTGGCCACTCTCCCTACATCCCTGCCTACGTCCCTGGCCACTACCTACATCCCTGGCCACTCTCCCTATATCTTAGTCAATTTTCTCCCAACCCCCTGTCTACTTTCTCCCTATATATATTCTCCCTGGGCTTAAGTTTTGGTGATTCTGTGGAACTATTCAAATTACCCTTTGAACATTTATCAAATATAGATAAATAAGAAAAGGTGTTTATTTTTTTGTATAGCTATGTCATGTGTTGGCCTGCTAATGCCAATGGACAGAGGTTCAAATCTAATTTAACAACAGCATCTTGCCACATCTTCTCCCTATACCTCCTGGAGTGGCAAAAGTATATTATGTCCCCCTCCCCTAGTACTGGGCTGACTGTTAAGGTGTGGACTAGGTCCCAGTTCTTTAATCTGATAGGATATCATCCCCCCACTATGTGTTATCAGACCACTCTGATAATGTACAGGTTTTCTAAGCAGGTTCCCACGATGGAATCAGTGTCAACCAGCATATCTCTCCCGGCACCATCACTCAAACTTCACAGATCTGCTACACTTATGAATAAAAAAAACAAACTGTTAGCAAATATAAATAAATAAAAAATAAAAATAAACAACAATTTTATTTTCTCAACATAAATTTTCAGTAATTGTCTAAAGTGTTTTCCAGTTCTGAGACATGTATCCCTCAAATCAGTCCTAATGAGTTAATATTCACCCATCCTGGTTCACAAAGAGTTAACAACTCACACACTTCTACAGCCATTAATATACATGTTTGTACATTTCTACAAACAATACATTTGAAGAATAATTAGTAGTGATAAGCCTTCACAAACTATTTTATGCATCTTAATGATTTAAATGGTAAATAATTTTTTTTTAAATTTAAAAACAAAGGAATAGAACCTTTATTCTGTTAACCTTTCAATCACGGTTTTTAAAACATGTTTTTCTTCACAATTACACATGCATGATATTTTAATACAGAAAAAATAGAGTTATCAATATATCAATATCAATACTACATGTTAACACACAGGTATTTTAAGAATTTTGAAAACGCCCCCTTTAAAATTTGAATACAATTTAAAGTAAGTCACTATATGTTTAGAGTTGTAACAGAAGTGGGATGGACATTGCTCAAGTGGGCTTAGACCAGTGGAATATAATACAAGACCCCTTCAGAAATAACAATGTACCCAGTTCACCAAAATTGCGCAATCAAACTTAAAATATAAAGTGTTTCCATGCGTTGTAAACAAAAGTGTTTTCCAAGATCTGTATTAATTTTAACCCTATGATGGGATTGTTTAATCAAATAGGAATATGTAAGACCTGTCTTTAGTAAAAGATAGATGCAAATAGAACAAATCTAAAATGCTGTAACCGACACTGTCATACAAAAATTGGGTTTAAATAATTAAGTTCCTTCAAAAATGAAAATTAAAATGTTGAAAAAATAAAATATACAGTACAACCTCTGTTTATGAGACTATAAAAATCCTCCAATGATTATTCTCTCTTATAATGTGATTTGTTTAATTTTGTTAAAATATCGATGTATGCAACTGGTCTGTATACTGAACAACATACATGTACAGTTTATCTACCCACAGGTTTTATTTAGTCACTCCCCCCTAATCTGGTTTTTACTTTCAGATCCGCTGGTCACAGTTTTCCTTATGCAACCTTAACTGTTAGTTTTTGGTGCAAATCATAGCAAGCTGCCAATACCTACTGCCAATACTCAGTTTAATTGTAAATTAATAGAATCAAACAAAAATCTTTATTTACTAAATTTATTTCATATTCTCAATTCCTGTTAAAATTAACATCACCTTTAAATTATTTTTAATAATATTAACAGATTAGTGAAGATGTACATCTAAAGAGAATCCTCCAATTAGGGAGCAAATGATCCTTCAGGCTAATTAATTATTTACCACCACTTATAGCTTACAATTAAACGTGCCGAATCTTTAAACAAATGAATCAATAAAAATATTTTTAAAAAGTACAGAAAATATCTAATATACTTACCTCAACATTTTGATTAATCAAATATTGGATAGAAAGGTAAAATCCAAAGAACTAATTTATACTTTTATAAAGACTAACCAGATAGCATGTATAGCACAATGAGAAGTGTGAAGAGACTGAGTGTTAAGGACGAACTGTTCAGCTCTATTATGGTTGACTTTATCATTAGGACTTTTGTTCCTAAGTTCAGTTATAATTATTCTGTCATTAATTAGTGGACAAAGTACTGGGTTAAAGTTCTGTAGTGATAATGTTGTGAACATTGCCCTGTAGATTTGCACCTTCACCTGTTAACCACCAAGCCTAAACATCTATCGCAAAACACCTGACCAGCTAACTAGTGGACAGTCTTAACGGTATTAACAAACTTTTCAATTTAATTAGCTAATCAAACCCAGTAAGCTGGTTTTCTCACCTAAATAGACGACTTTTTCTTCATTCATCTTCCGTCAATCAAAAAAATAAATAAATCTATCAATTGACAATTTTTTTTCATTTAGAAATAAATGTTAAAATAAATTTAGACAAAGTTTAGTGCTAAAAGTTTAAAGTCCATTGATTATATTTCAGATGGGACAGTGATAATGTAGACTGAAAAGTTTGCCTCAGATACGCCCCCTTTTCTTCAACAGGTGTATATTCAGAGACACTGCCTAGTTTACCGGCTCTTCATTAATACATATCACAATTCAAACTGATGCAAATATGTTATTCCATGTCACATCTCAAACAATCGCACTTAACATTATTCTGCAGTACTTGAAACACATGAACAGAATGAATGTAGAGCATTCAAAATATCCACATTTATAACAATATATTTGTTGTTAAAAACATCTTTATTGTTTCAATTTATTGAAACAATTATTCAAAATTTTTACATAAGATATTTATTGCAAGTCAATTTTCACTAGTCCAAAAAAATACATAACTTCTATTGGAATTACCATAAGTGATTTAAAGAAAATAAACTTGTGTTATCGTGGACAGTCAACCAGGATTTATGACAGGAGGAGAAAGTTTGAATGTTTTGGACAAATACATTTTGCACGAAATTTCTTTAAAGAAGGCAGTCTTTTACTTTGAAGATATTCTGTGATGACAATTGTTTTGCTATGAAGACATGTCTCCTTTTACTACCGCTGTATAGTATGAATATACAAAAGTATATCAGTACTGCAGACACAGAGGATCAAGACCCGCTAGTTTCAGGGAATTCGGTGTGTTATATATCCTAAAACAAGTTAGAGGCTTGTGTCGCTCTATACAATAAATAAATAACTATTATCATTAAACTTGTTATTCATATTGTCATTTAACAGAATAATAAACTTAATTATTCTGGACAATAACACATGTTCATTCTTGAAGGTTTATAATTAAATTCTCTGCAATACCTGATCATCACTTCAGCCTACCCTTTAAGAAATGATCTATTCTAAAGGGAGATAACTGACAACAGCAGTGAGTCTGTTTATAAGGAGCAGAGTGTGTGCAGAATCAGGAACCTGGAGTGTGTAAGGTGGTTAAAGTCATGTGACACCCGATACCCACTATTGTCAGCCACAAGCCCCGCAAGATGATTTCATTAAAAGTCGGGTCATGTCCGTCTCTGTTTGCCAAACAATACACAAAATGAGTATGTGAATGAAAGACAAGGCTCATGTAACCACGGTGATATCTCCCGTACCCAAATCACAAGTCGGGGTGAAATATAAATCTGCCTCAAGAGTGACAGTATCAGAGAAGTGGAGACCCCAGCCACACGGCACAGAAGCTTTGTTACAAACCCAGACAGAAAGTCTCCCAAACAGATTTAAAATACAGAAAAAAAGTTTTAAAATTTCCTTCTATTGTATTTGGGATTAAATTCTGACAGTAAGTGAGTGGTAAAATATTCTTTCAATAAGTGAAATTAAATCAGTTGTCATGATAGGCCCACTTGAAGACACAAACAGAGTTTTGAAACAGTCGAGAAGAGAAGAGAGTTTTCATTTTGTTTTCAGAAACACAATATAGTCTTTTGGAATCAGGGTGGGGAAAAAAGGAATATGAGAAGCTCAATAACCTGAAAGTGAGCAATTCTAGCTTCTTGAGGAACAAAAACTCAAGAGGGTAACAAGGAAACCACAGTTATTATTGTCAGTTTCAGAAACAATTGTATTTCCACAAAATAATCACCATCTATAATTTTTTGTTAGATCTCAATTGTTTCATACTACCACTTGGCTGATTAATGACAAAATAAACAGCCAAAATATTGAGATCAAAATCCTGAGTACTGTACGTCTATCTACGCAGGTTATCTGATCCACTGAATCCACTGAAAAATTCTCTAATATACCTAAGGTCCACAATTTTAAATGAATTGATTGATTGGGGTTTAACGTCCTTCTTATGGTTATTTTACTTAAACGACAGCATGCCAGCCCAGTGGGTGAAGGAAACAACATAGAAGACGCCACAGTACATTTACCTGGCAGAAAACAGGACACCACAAATAAATCGGCTTCCTGATGCCTTTAAGCTTAGAGAGCACCAGGACACAGGAGGCTCCCACCCAGTCACTCGCATTTTAAATAAATTACAGCCAAATATATATACCAATTAATTTTCAAAACTTATATACATTTTGTCAAGTAAATAGGTTTTTCGGATTTTCATCAGAAAGAACGGGGCCATTTAACTTGATGGTATAAAATCATACGGCACAAGAGAAGAACAATAGGTTAGCAAGTATAAGCAGCTCAGCCATGTTTTTAATAGTTTGTCATAAATGAAAAAAAAATAACCTACAATGACCATTTATAACAAATCTCTTTTAAAAAAAGGAGAAATTCCAGCATAGCATATAAACGCTTATGGATTTGTGATTTTAAAATGACATATATTGTAAAAACATAAAGAGATATAAAGTAGTGGATAAAATGTAGGCTTAGCTTATCTTCTAGCAGAAGGGTTAAATGTTATGCAATATAGAGGTAAGTTAAACCCTAAATACCTAAGTACAGTTAGACTATATGTGGCATCTCTTATTCAAACAATTCAGATACCAGGAGGCAGGAGCTACTGGTCAAACAGAATGGAAGACTTGAACAGAAAACTATGTGGCTATAAAGTATAAACTAATTGAAAGCTTACAAAAATTTATTTAAAAAAGTAAAGAGAGTAAGGTGAGCACTGTATCCTGTTACAACATTTGTATCCTGTTACAACATCTGATCAAGTATATTTAATAATAACAAATATTTGACCTGTATCTTTGACCTTGACCTTACCTTGGGGCCAAAGAGTTGCATGCGACACACCGTTTCATCATGGAGGAACAAGTGTGCCAAGCCCGGACAAGTGAGCAGGACAAAAATTGCTGAGCATGTTGCTGATTATTGATGATTATTTTACTAAAAAACATTGCTATTGATGGAAATACAATTTGAACACGACAAGTGAATTCAGTTTATCATGTTTGTCTAAATCTTGATTTGTCATGATTTCTTGTGTCTAAGCCGTAAGGCATGGCTGTCATTTAAAGGCATGACAGAGACATCAGTGAGAGTACATGTATGTGGGATTGGAATCATATCTTTTGAATTCAACAAAAATAGACAAATAACAACATACCGAATCACACATTTGCATTTAGTTTTATTGAATCAAAGTTTTGTCTTTTTAATCTAAAATACAAGTTGATCTTCCATGGACTGGAAATGGTGCTCAATGTAACGCATACCCCAAACGTACGTAAATATAATAGAAAGTACTCTGTTCAGGCAGAAAACCATGTACCTAAATAAAATTTAGGTTCCACATTAAGGAATTTTAGGGTACATTTGTTTGCAACAGGTGTTGAAAAATTAAATTTAAAATTTAAAAAATTAAAAAAAATTAAAAATTAAATTTATGTTAGACAGTAGTCAAGGGTAAAGAATATACGGTAGCCTATAATTATGCCAAATTCTTATTCAAACAACTGCTATCCCTGTTATCTTCAAGCTTCTCTATCTAGAGTACAGAGAGTAGTATGGTGTATCTATATACTAACTTATCATACACAAACAAATCTATACACAAGTTAAACACCTGGTCACAGAGATTAAATAGGTGTTAAAGAAAGGCTGTAACAACAAGCATATAACAATATCATACATGTAGTTCCCAGGAAAGTCACACTTCTCAAATTCCCACACTATAGAAGCACACACATATTTAAAATACACTTATTTTTTTAAATCAACTGAAACACCAATAAAGAATAACAAGAGACATTAACTTGTCACCTATTCAACGTGGAGTTTTCACTAGATTTGTGGTGCATCATTTACAGAAATCTAGACCCCAGGACATAAAATCCAACCAACTGATCACAAATTGTGGCTTTTATTTACCCACATGATAAGTTATCTTACTCCAATAGCTGGTGAATATCTGGTGGCCCCACTGAATAGCTGGTGGCCCCACTGTATACAGTAGCTGGTGGCCCCACTGAATAGCTGGTGACCCCACTGAATAGCTGGTGGCCCCACTGAATAGCTGGTGGCCCCACTGAACAGCTGGTGGCCCCACTGAACAGCTGGTGGCTCTACTGAATAGCTGGTGGCCCCACTGAACAGCTGGTGGCCCCACTGAACGGCTGGTGGCCCCACTGAATAGCCTGTGGCCCCACTGAATAGCCTGTGGCCCCACTGAATAGCTGGTGGCCCCACTAAATAGCTGGTGGCCCCACTAAATAGCTGGTGGCCCCACTGCATAGCAGGTGGCCCCACTGAATAGCTGGTGACCCCACTGAATAGCTTGTGGCCTCACTGAATAGCCCTTATCTAAGCAATTAAATAATATTGCCAATTTCCACTAGTGAGAAACTTTTACCTTTTCACATTCTAATTTCTGTAGTATATAAGAGAAAACAAGCAAGAGCCGATCATGATCAGATAACAGTTTTTGTGTTATTTTCTATCAAACACTATTAACATTTTCTCTGTGTATTTTGGAGAGACATTAGACTCTGTCACACTTGGAACAAGAAAGCATAGCTGTTAATTATTTAATTTAAAAAACCGGAAGTGACATTATTGTTCGCAGCATACAGTATATATATTTTATCAAGAGTAATCACACTGGCACAGGGATATAAACTAATTATGTGCCTGTAGCAAGTTGAGCAATGCCACTTTTGAACATTCATATTATTGAGGGAGAAAAGCAGATTGGGTATACATGTATGGAGCGCTACCTGAGAGTTAAAGATTGAAAAAAAGGAATAATAGCAGTGTGCCCTTAACTGAGAGTCCTCTTCTGTTTTAACCATCAGCACAACTCTTGCAAACAGACAGAAAGTAGATCAACATTTTGAAACAAAATTATAACATTAATCTTAACCTTTTTCAGAGTAAATAACTTCTGTTCTTGGAATTTCAATTTGATTTACTTTAGGATTTAAAAATTATGGGTAATGTATCTGTGTACTGAGAACAACACAACCACGAAAACCAGACTCCGGAATTTACCTGCATTCTTCAGGTATCAATTTAAAAAGTAGAGCCAAAATAAAACATCAAATTATGGCTTAAACAAGAATGAAATAAATTACAATAGAAGATAAACATATTATAGTACAAAGGCCTTGCAGAACAGAAATTTAAAGTGCGCAGAAATAATGAAAGAAGGTAAGAGTTAAGTTTCATACGGTTGGTGATATCTCAATCAGGCAGAAAGCCCTACATAGATTAGCTCAGAGCTAACTGATACGGCCAGGCTGAGACCCCAGGTTCACCACAGGCTAAATGTTAACACCTTTGAGCTGGCCTGAGTCAAAGGTAGGCTTAGAACTGAGGAGGAGAGAGTGTCAGGTACTCTTCCTTAACACTGAGACCAATAACTGCTATTTGAAACAGGTAAATCTGGTGGTTACATACAGGTGAGGAAAACCAGGTAGGAGGGGCCTCCATTCTTAGGACAAACATTTTATTGAAGGTGCCATTGTAACAAGAACAGTTCAATGGAACTTCATCTTATCTAACATATACTACAAACACACTTGTCTTTTTAATCAGCTGGTGATGTTTAAAAAATGAAAGAGTCTCTCCAGGGAACATTTCTCCAAAAAGCCTTCATTCATAGCAAACAGATGACAAAGACAAAAGTACACTGTTATAAAATGTAACCAGAATAAACAAAAAGGAGGATATAAATTGGATAAGGCCTTTTTATCAATTTAACTTCATTTAATGGAGTAATTGAATGATACAGAAAACAGAAAGGAAATGAAAAACAAAACCGAAAGGAAACGGAAAAAAGAAATGGAATGACAAAAACAGTAAGGAAAAAACAAAGAGAGAAAAAAAAAAGCCATAATATGATAAATCAAAATAAAGTATTCCATTTTAATGTTAACAAATTGTTTTTTGGCAGTTGAATGAATGTGTTTTTGACTGTTGATCAATAATAGTGTTTTTGGTTGTTGATCAATAGTAGTGTTTTTGGTTATTGATCAATAATTTTGTTTTTGGCTGCTGATCAATAAGAGTGTTTTTGTTTATTGATCAATAATAGTGTGTTGGGTTATTGACCAATAATAGTGTTTTTGGTTATTGATCAATAATAGTGTTTTTGGTTGTTGGTCAATAATAGTGTTTTTGGTTGCTGATCAATAATAGTGTTTTTGGTTGTTGGTCAATAATAGTGTTTTGGGTTATTGATCAATAATAGTGTTTTTGGCTGCTGATCAACAATAGTGATTTTGGCTGTTGATCAATAATAGTGTTTTAGGTTATTGATCAATAATACTGTTTTTGGCTGCTGATCAATAATAGTGTTTTGTTTATTGATCAATAATAGTGTTTTTGGTTGCTGATCAATAATATTGTTTTTGGCTGCTGATCAATAATAGTGTTTTTGTTTGATGATCAATAATAGTGTTTTTGGCTGCTGATCAATAATAGTGTTTTTGGTTATTGCTCAATAATAGTGTTTTTGGTTGTTGGTCAACAATAGTGTTTTTGGTTGATGATCAATAATATTGTTTTTGGCTGATGATCAATAATATTGTTTTTGGCTGATGATCAATAATAGTGTTTTTGGTTATTGCTCAATAATAGTGTTTTTGTTTATTGATCAATAATAGTGTGTTGGGCTATTGATCAATAATAGTGTTTTTGGTTATTGATCAATAATATTGTTTTTGGTTGTTGGTCAATACTATTGTTTTTGGCTGCTGATCAATAATTGTGTTTTTGGTTGCTGGTCAATACTATTGTTTTTGGCTGCTGATCAATAATAGTGTTTTGTTTATTGATCAATAATAGTGTTTTTGGTTGCTGATCAATAATAGTGTTTTTGGTTGTTGGTCAATAATAGTGTTTTTGGTTGCTGATCAATAATAGTGTTTTTGGTTGCTGATCAATAATAGTGTTTTTGGTTGCTGATCAATAATAGTGTTTTTGTTTATTGATCAATAATAGTGTTTTTGGTTGTTGATCAATAATAATGTTTTTGGTTATTGACCAATAATAGTGTTTTTGGCTGCTGATCAATAATAGTGTTTTGGTTGTTGGTCAATATTAGTGTTTTTGGTTGCTGATCAATAATAGTGTTTTTGGTTGCTGATCAATAATAGTGTTTTTGTTTATTGATCAATA
>JAVFBZ010024518.1:0-11367 GCA_032466195.1 Katharina tunicata
TGGGCCACAGAAATTGAAATAAGTTTCAAAATTTGGTCCGAAAACATTTTATTCCATCATTTTGGGCAACAGTGTATTTTCATCTCGGTATATATCATTTCCTCAGTAAAAATAATTTCAAGCTAAGTAGAAAACATTTTTACTTTAGCAGATATTGTTTTAAATTGAGTTAGTATATTTTCACCTCAGCAGATAAAATTTGAAATATTTTCACAGCCGTAGATTTAATTTCAACTACAGTTGATGTATTTTACCTCAGTGGAAATAATTTCAACCTAAGTAGAAATTCTACTCGAGTTAAAATATTTCCACTTAGGCAGCTAATATTCCTACTGGAGTTAATGTATTTCTTACTCAGTATATATAAATGGATTTACTTGACCACAAATCTATCGTTCAGCCATCTTCGTTCACACAACCCGGGACAATGAATTTTAGCGCTCTACTCAAGTCAATATTATATCCATTTGAGTAGAAATGTTTAATTCAAGTAGAAATTAATTCTGTGGAAATTATATCTACCAAAATAGAAATATTTTAACTCGATAAAAATATATAATCAACTTGAAATTATATTAACTAAGGTAGTAATAGTTCAACTTGAGTAGAAATAACATCAACGTCAGTTAAATATTTTAACTTGAGTATAAATTTATTCTACATAGGTGGAAATTGTTTCTTTTGAGTTGAAAACATTTTAACTACATGATATCAACTTAACTTAAGTTGTAGTATTTTAATTTGAATAGAAACTATATCTACCGAGGTGAGAATATATCTACTTAAATAGACATTTAAGAAGAAAAAAAAATGATTGAAAATGAAAATAATAAATCCAGCCACTTATAAGCCCTTGTATCTAGTTGACTTACCGTAACAAGTTGTATAAACATGGACGAAAAAGTGAGTTGTGGAAGATTAAATAGTTGTTTTGTTAATGGATACTTTCAAATTTGTTATGCCCAAATTAACAGGAAGTTAAAGGAAATGACAGGAAGAGCTCCTGTCGGAGTGTGAGATGAGCTCTTGATAGTCTAGCATCGTGCTTCTGTCGTGAGCCACAATGATCTGTTGTTGGGACCCTTTTGCTTTTACTTTACATCACTGATCTTCCAACTGATATAATAAAGAACATTCGTATTTTTGCTGACAACACCTGCTTGTACGTTCTATCTGAATCACTTGTCCATCAAACCATACAACATGATCTTCAGTCAGACCTACCTGTACTTGAGAAATGGTCAGAAGACTGGTTAATTCAGTTCAACCCAAATAAAACCAAAGCCATCAATCTATTTAGAAGAAAATATGCTTCCCAGATAAATCCACAATTTAAATCTATAGAAATTACTTCATCAACATCCCATAAGTATATGGGAGTTACGATAACAAGGTACGTTGCATGGGGAGAACGCGTAAATAACATAATTACTACTGCGTCTAAACAAATATTCCTTATTTATCGCCATTAAGTTCAAACTTGACAGAAACGGTTTAGCTTTGATGTATTGTTAGACTAGGTGTTGAATATGCTAATAAAGTTTGAGGTATCCTAACACAAGCACAAGTAGAAAGATTCAAATGGATTAAATCCAAAAAGTTACATCGGCTTGGGGGCTTTATGATAATATTAACTTTTCTGAAAAAAATGTTATAAGGCAAGAAGGTCCATGCCCTTTTCCCTGTTCATGCTGTTTTTTTTAATATAGTATATTATGGCTTCTTATAGTTTTCTAGCATGTTACGTGCTAAACAGTCCACGGTCCCAAAAGCCACTGGAAACCACGAAGGAAAAACTATAAATGGATATCATCGAGTTATAAATCCAACAATACTTTTATTCCAGTTTTTATAACTGGATTATGCTTACAACAAAACCCATATATAGCAACTTGTGTTCGTACATTTATTAATAAAAGTAAAATATTCACCTGTTTTTTTTTTTCGAAAGTAAAGATGAAAAGTTTTGAAATTCGATAATACACAACTGTTACAAGTGAAAGTACATTTCAGATAGGGCAACATCAGTTTAGTAGGATACTATATATTTTTGTCAAGTGTAATCACACTGGCACAGGGATATCGACTAATTCAAACCGATAAATCATCTCATGTTCTGGATGAATTATCAGAGACAAGTGTCTAGGTAGACCTGAATCTCGAGTTGTTCTGGATAACCTATATGCGTATCTCAAGAAAAGGTACTACATGTATCATATAAATTATGAAGATAAATATGTGGCGAATATGTAAGACAAATAGATATTAGGTATGGGTTAAAATAAGCACAACCTGAAAAATGTATCGTTTAGAGTTAGTAGTAAACCCATTAGTTTACCAAATGTGGATGAGGGCAGTAAAGGATTACCTGATACAGGAGGGAGTTTAGTCTTAACCAAGATGTTCTTGAGAGATTTGTTCTTCTTGTACGATATGATAGGCCTCTGTGATAGAGGCTTAATCATTTTAGGTACAAGGTTTTGATATTCATGTAATAGGAGACTTGCAAACCTGGGGCTAGATTGGTCATATTGTAGTACAAAAGGAATAATGTCTACCCTGGGGCCTTTGCCTGGTTCAAGGTTGAAACCCAATGGATACAACGTTTGAAGTGTTTTTATCCAATGAACTTCTCTCTCCAAGTGTTTCCGTTTGGTATCCTCTTCTGAAGGAAATACAGGAGTTTTTTCAATCGGCATGATTTCAAAATGATATATGGCCGAATGGCCAGGAAGGGAGAAATGTTCACCTATTGAGGAGGTAATCACCTGTAATCTGATTGAACTCAAATAATTGTTGGTTCTAAGCCAAAGAGAACTGTTTCATGCACTTTTTACAAGTGATGAGGTAAACAACATTTTCAGAATCACAGTTTAAAACATCTGCCAAAAGATAGACATTTTTAGTTTATTCCCCGACAAAGAAAGCCCTCTCTGGTATGTAATAGTCTTGCTTACATCTAGTCTTCATTCATTTGGAAGATTACAGGGTGAATCTGATGTTTTCGTACAGGTACTGATTATGTAGGTTGGCCTACGGTATAACTGTTAACTTTTCTGAGGGTTTCAGATTTAATCTTGCGAAGAAGTCGCGTGGATTATCCTCTGGGGATCAACACCTTAAAGAGAAAAGAACAGGCCTCGTTGAAAGAAGCGAGGGTGCTACTATTCCTATGAAACCTTATTATTTGGGATTTAATAATTCCCTTGAAGGTATGCGGCGGATGAAAAGAATTAGCATGGAGTAGTTGATGTGTATTCGTAGGTTTAAAAATATACCTTATAATCTAACATCCCTGTTACAGCGAGATTGACACCTTTGTCGACTGTAACATCCACAAAATCGGCACTAGACAGGCTAATAGTAGCTTGAAGTTGCATATTTTGATCATATGGATTTAAAGTAGAGATGAAGAGATTTATATCATCTCTAGAATACTGCCAAAGGATAAATATATCATCCAAATATCTAAGGTACAACAAGGGCTGTTAATCACACTTTCCATTGGCTTTATGTTCCCACTCTGCCATAAAAATAGAGGCAAAATTGGGTCTGAATCCTGTGCCAATATTATAGCACAGCCATGGGTAACATTACATTTCAAACTGAGTTCCAACAGATTCAGTACCTCAGCAGAGGGACGGCGTGAATCGGGATACCTATGTAAAGCATTTTCAACAGACTGAAGGCCAGCCTCAATATCGATATTGGTGTACATAGATTTTACGTCCAGGGTCACTAGTGACTTCTTTATGAACCTGAATTTCAGATAACTTATTCACTATATATATATGTTTCATCTTATTGTTATTCTAACTGTTGTTGTTCTCAAAATGTATTTATCTCAATTAAGCAAAATGACTGATTACATTTAATAATATTTTTTGGGAAAGATTACTTCGGTTTGAATGTATTGATGCTAACTTTTTTGGGGAAGGTCATTTTCGTTACCCATTTCGACTAAGGGGAACAGGATGCCGATTTGTTGTGATGTCTTGTTTTGTTAATGTATTACCAATGGTTTGTCCTGTCTTGCATGTTGCCAGCGTCGTTTACGGTGGTTTCTTTCACCGATTAGGCTGGCACGCCGTCATATAAGTGAAATAATCTTAAATACGGCGTAAAACCCCAATCAAATAAACAAAAAATCGTTCATAACAATGTTCATCATTTAATCCGTAATGAGATATGTTATTGTTATCCAACTAATATCGTTCGTAACAATGTTCCCATTCAATCCGTAATGATATATATTAGTGTTCAACTTACATCGTTCGTAACAATGTTCTCATTCAATCCGTAATGATATATATTATTGTTATCCAACTGATATCGTTCATAATAATGTTTCCATTCAATCCGTAATGATATATATTATTGTTATGCAACTGATATCGTTCGTAACAATGTTCGGTATTGGATTGTTATGGAGATATATTACCGCTGTCCAACGGATATCGTTCATAGAAATGTTCCTCGTTGGATCGGAATTTATCCAATATATAAGCCCGGCTGATGTGGGATAAGTTTTGTTAGTTTATGTTAATGTTGTGTCCAGTCTGACATGTTCGCAGAGTCGTTTATTGTAGTTTCTTCAACAGTTGGGCTGGAACATCGTCAACTGAAATAACCTTTAGTACGGCGTAAAAACCCAAACAAAGAAACAAGAAGATGGAATTTAATATCTTGTTTATCATTACAATTGTGTTTTGGTATGTGACACTTTTGAAAACATTTTTATTATAACATTAAATCAAATCAGAAAGATATTGACAATTTCCACAGGAACCTATGAAAAAAGGCATATCTACCCACCATTACAAATCTATTTTTTTTTCTTCAAATTTAACACAACGCAATTTTGTCAGAAACCCCTCGAACCATATTTTTCAGATTGTTTTTCGATGTGCAACGATGAATGACCCTTTTCGTTCTGTTTTTGTGTGTGTGAGTTTTTTTTGTGATGGTCGAAACACGATTTATTTTATTTTATTGGCGTTAGAATAATACTGGCATTATTTATGAAGTACATAGTACAAATTTCTGCTCTTCTCGTCGCAATGAGCGTTATGTCAGCTGTCTGTTGTTTAATTTGCTTACGGACAACTGTTGTTCTTGTTGCACTTATTTAACCAATCAACTAATACTGTCTGTTTTTTAATTCCTCTCTTTTAACTAAATCGGGGATTTGAAATCATGGATTATCTCGGGAATGTTACCTTGAGGGTTTACATGAGTAGATCAAGTGTAGAGAGAAAGAGTTAACACTTAAAAACACTTAAGAGTTTCAGAGTTTCTAGTTTGAATTATAAATAATAATAATAATAATAATAATACTTTATTTCAGACACAAATGACCCATATAACTTATACATTCTGAATCTAATAATACCACAGCAACACTCCTGTACAATATTTTTACTCAAACAAATGTGGCATTCTGATAGTAACTAAGAGATCCCATACGTTAATTGATACATTCACCAGGATCGGCTTGTTTTTATCGAGTTTCACAGAATCAACAGAGAAACAAGTTTTTTCTTCTTCATTGTTTCAGTTAATCAAACACCCTCTCTACTTTCGTTGACAACACTACCAGGATACCATATATCAATTAGCCATTCAGACTACCGGAACAACCGTCCCTAGAAAGACGAGTTTTCCTGTGGAGTTACACGTGACAGTACTATGATAGCACTGGAGTCTCCTTTCAGACCAGAGGCTTTCTGTGTTGAATCCTAATGAAATTTCCTAGTTAATTGTCAAGGCATTTGAGATAGATTGCACATTTGTGTATCCTTTCGTGATAGAGGTTCAGTTCAAGGTAGTTTTTTTAATGAGTCTATTTTATAAATTTGCATTTTAGTCATTAAGACAAAGTTATACAATAGAAAGCTTTGTAGGCCAAGGAATGATTATTCTCATAAAGCAAAGGAACCTTATCGACAATTGCGCTTTGCTTAACTATATATTTAGGTTTCCAATTTACTTGGATAACCTTTTGAAATCGGTAGGATTATTATTATTTTTCTACTCTTTCTTCTTCTGTGCCGTTCTATTCTCTGGACAATACGAATACGTAATTGCTTGTATCCAAAATTTGATGATTATGACGTCATTTACCATCAACGTTTACTGATTACAAAATTGCCAGGGGCAAAGGTCACTCGACTGAAAACTAGTTGACTTACAATAACGATTTTTACGTGGAAAATAGTTCTACTAATGGACTTTTTTCCGCCATAAATACTTTCCACTTCTGATAGACCCCACAAGGCTTTTAGGACCCTAAGTAAGGGAAAAAGTATTAAAAAGGTTTAGTTTGTAATTTTCATCCGTTTAAAAACGCGCGACTATTTTGCACCACACATATGATGCATTATTCTAAGAATACATGATGTGATCAAAGTTGATGTCATAATGTATATAAAACACTTTTTATTGGCCGTTAAACCAAGGGTGCAGACACTAAAAATATCATTTGAACACCTAAAAGTAGAGAACGACTTATCAGATGGAATTATAATTAATAATTTACATTACTGATTACCGGAAATAAAAGAATTTACATAGCATTTCAAAAGTTGCGTTAGACATGCTACTTGAATCAAACCACTGATTTCAATCAAAAATCGAGACATTTCAATGAAATAGTAACCCTTTAAAAATGTACTTATTTTATGTTTGTTATATGTGATAGTTTTAAAAAGTGTAAATTGATATTGGATATAATAGTTTTCGAAATCTTCAGTGTGTAAATAGCGTTTTCCTATATTAGTTAACACCTTTAGTTCAGCTAGCATAGTGGATAACGTATTATATTACCACACACACAATCATGACTCGAATCAACGTCAAGCCACTTTACCATTTTATTTTTCTTTTTTTTTTTAAACTTACAAATATGATAGCAAAGTTATATAGTAGTCACTGCTCAATTATAAGAATTCATGAACTTGGAATTCTTATAACCGTTTTTCCCGGTTATAACACCTAGTTATTATTGTAACACCAATATTTACCCAGAAACTATGGAACTATTTTAAATTAATCAACCCAAATAAATTTTCTCGAAAACTAAATGAAGGTTTAATATTAACTCAAATGGAATTTAGTAGCAAAAATAACAGTGAATGAAATTTTACTAACATTAAGACCTTCCGAGAATTCAAATGTTTTGTGATTATCTAATTTTATTTACCCGATTGAATTCTAGTACTTCGGTATTTTAGTATTTACCTGATTGGTTTTATAGTAAAAACTTTAATTGTTTATATCTCACGGTTATTTATGCGAAGAATTAGACCATCTATGTCCAAACAGACAAGGTTACAATATGTGTCAAGACCAAAATAACTTAAACCCAAAGCGTGAAAAGCATCGGAAAGCATCGGAATTGGCATCAGAATACCAATGTACGAGGGCAGTTCCAGGGAACTTTGTCTTTCAGAAAAAATCTTACCAGAGGCCTTTCCTTTTATGAATCACTAGAGGGACAGACTTAAAAGACTGATGGCTGAGCTTATCTTAAATTTATTTGTAAGTGGGCATATTATTTAGGAGAGATTTTCACTACAAATATTTTTACTGAACAGTTTCTAGTTCAGAACATTCTGCAGGCTAAGATCCTTTCGGGAATCGAACCCACGACCCTCAGAGTGAGGCACCGAATTGCCAGCAGTGAATGCCTGTCACATAAACCACTCAGCTATCCGACCTCCTACGACCTTTCCCAAAAAAACGAATCTACTGTTAACAGTCAATTTCTATTATATAAATATATTGTTGCCCAAAACTGGAAACAAAAATATGAACTATATATAAATTTGTCTTCATGAGCTTTGTAAGCATAAGAGAAATAAACATTACATCAATTGGCATTATATAATCCAAGCATGTAAGCCAATTGCTGAGAAACGCAAAATATAAACATTGGGGTGAACTGTTATGTATGACTAACGAGTCTAGAAAAGGCAGCATTTACTGATTGCATTATTAATTTTGTCTTCTCCATGCTATGAGTTGTATTGATTAATTAGTGGGTATTTTTTGTTTGATTTTTTTTAGTTTTATTCAGTTTTCTGGATGTACATCTGTGAAGCATTTATATTTACATTTTTTCCAGTACAGTATCTGTAAAACGGAGCAGTTAGTACTACTTTCAACCTAACATTACTTGATAATAACACAGCGTTTGAGAATTGCTTCTCATAGTAAAATTACATAAGAATAATTCAGAGTTATACATTTTCTAGTATAAAACAGTTGGTTATACTTAATAATATTTCTAAACAGCAGCAATAGGACAAATTGATTTTAACCTGGTTAACTTAACAGCAGCCAATGTTTGTTAAATTTATCTTGTTCGTATCTTGATACATTCTCTCTTTTTCATCTTCATATATCATTTTCAACTCCTACTGAATAGTTTTCAAAGATGATATTTTTTATTTGAATTTTGATTTATATATGATATATTTAATATATAGAAAATGTGATTCCGAAGCCACACTATGTTATGGAAATGAGGTTAGTATCTTATAAAACATTTTGCACCCTTTCTTGCATCTTATAAATGGCCACACTTTGGAGGTAAAAATGGATAACTAGTTCGATGAAGGGAAAATTGAATTCCCAATTTATTACTGGCTAGTCTCAATGTAGAAATGACTCTTTGATATTTTAAGTAGTTTGTTGAACAGTTGTATCTTTTGCTGAAATCATTCAAACTCAGGTAGTTTCCCCTTGATGACCAATAAAATCACTAACATATTTTATCCCCTTATCAAAACAATTTGTGATAAAGAAAGGTTGTTTTTAATTATGAATAAATCATTATAAAATATTATTTCTTTTTGGAAACCAACACAAACTTCCTCCCTATATGGAACTTTTCTTTGAAATTTGGTCCAACCTTCTAGTACATCTTCCAAAAAAGGTTTGTTACAATTGGCAAACGTTTTTGTTTAACTGTTGCATTACCCATTTCAAATATGTGTAATGCGAATTCTTCGTATAGAATTAAACTGTCCCCTTGATACATCTTTTTATCCATGCAAATTTCGCCCTCTGGCTTAGGGAATTATGTTTCCAGATTATATTCATGCTGTCAAACTTAAGGCTGGAGGAACATTGTCTTTCCAACAGCGATAACACTAAAGTGACTACACATGTAATGGGTGTGTTAGAGTTGCTGTCTACTGTTGGAATACAGTGCCGTCATATAAGTGAAATAACCTTGAGTACGGCGTTAAACACCAACCAATCAATCAATCAACCATGCTAATTTCTGAGATTCAATATATTCTTTTATACTTAGCACTCTCAAACCTCCATCTTAAACTTCATTTGTTTTACGTTGCGCCCTATTTTGTCTGGCTTATAGTTCCAAATAAATGCAAAACACTCATCGTGAAACTTTTCTATTTCTTGTTGTGGTGGGTTTGGAAGGGCCGAGAAAACATGATTCAATTGTGCCAGGATTAAAGACTTCAGGACAACTATACGCCCGATAGGAGTTAATACCCAGGCTTTTGGCATCCCAAAACTTTTTTTTTAAATTACCTTATCATTTCTTTCTACCATTTTTGCGAGATTTGTACTAAATTCAATTCCCACAATTGTTAAAGGTTATTGTGACCAGACAAGTGGACATTTGATTTTATAAACTTTGTTATTGTAAGCCTAAGGCCAAATCAAAGTTACACGCGTTTTATTTAAATTTATTTTAAATCCCGATATTCTAGTGAAGAAATCAAGGTACCAATTAAGACCCATCTCAGACCCAGCCAAGTAAATCATATTGAGTTACCTCATAGTCATCATTTTTGGATGTAATTTCTTTTATACTTTTTATTCTGTTTCATCATATGACCCAGTATTTCGGCACAGATAATAAAGAGATAAGGGCGTCTCATTGGCGGCAGCCTCGTGGTTTGTCCAAAAATCTAGAAGAAAAACCATTTACAAGCACACACGACTGAATATCTTTATAATGCATTTTTATCCAATTTTTTTTATTGAAGCACCAAAGTTGTAGAATCCCAACACGTTATGTATATAAGCCCAGACTAAGCTATCAAAGGCTTTTTCAATGTCAGTAGCATTGCTGGAATTTGTTTAATTTCTGTATAATGCATTATGTCGTATACCATTCAGTCTAGTACATTCCTCAATAAGTCCTGGACTTTTGTCATTTTTAAGACATTTAAGGGCGACCAGGATCTCAGCATGGCTCAGTTTTCCTTCCATTGAATTGGATTGATGGTCTGATAATTTAGGGACATTATCTTTACCAAGTAGATTATCCAAATCTACTGTGCTGCCATATTTTTTGGTGTACATTTTTTTTTTTATAGAAATATTTGTCCTTTATAATATCAGTTTGTTTGGTCAAAATGTTACCATTTCTATTTTCTATCCTTGTAAAGGCTTTGTTAAAAAAAATCGTTCCAGACCTAGAAAATAGTTTGTGGGTTTTTCTCCCAATTCTGACCATGTACGCCTTAGCTCTTTTCCTTATACACTCGATCTTAATTTTATTTATCTTTTCTAGGTTTTATTTTAGTTTCATTACTTTCTTTAAGAATCAAGGTTTTTCTTCTTTGTTAGATGACAATGATCTATAATTTGTTTAAAGTACTTCTAATTTATTTATTAAATGTATTTCTTCTTTGTCTCATTTTTTATAACTTGAATATGATATTGTTCTACCTCGGATGTTCAATAAAATCATTTCATAAAGTAATATCATTTGATAACTTTGTCTATATTACCAGCATAGTTCTCTAGAGTATCCTTTATGATCTCTTTCACTGCCTTGACATACACTGGGTCACTTAGAATTTAATTATTAAATTTCCAATAGCCTTTGCCGTTTTGCAATTTTGATAACTTTGTTAAATTAAAGTACAATTTATCCAGATGGTAAACTCCATCAATTAACAAATTTAACGCTTTTCACAAAATTTGACTTGAAATAAACCACTATACCTCCGCTATTACGCTTCATCTTTTTATGTTTAAAAGCTCTGAACGAATGAAAATGCTTGTATCAGGGAAATTCAAGTTTACTGTTTTTATTAGTCAGGAAAACCCCCTTTGCATTGGACTTCGTATTAGACCTCAACTGACAAATGCTGGAGTTGGATGATATTTCAACTGTTTCATTTTCATCTCTTCCGTCTTGGCTGTTTCCACGACCTAAGTTTCTTTTTGATCTCTGAGATCAAAAAGTCGGAAACTTGCTAAATAGATTGTAGACATCCGCTTTTAATCAGTTGATTCTGGGTGTCTGTATTGCTTGCATTATCTTGTTAGAGGCCATTGGTCCCTAAAATTGTATGGTGGTTTTTTTATGTCATAAAG
>JAVFBZ010024529.1:0-11367 GCA_032466195.1 Katharina tunicata
TTTACCATTTAAAGTATATTTTGTTGAGATTTGTAACCATTGCTTGAAAACGATCTTAGTATCTAGATCGAAACATCGCTTAACAATATATCCAGAAGTTGAAAATCCATCTCAGTCGTCATGTCTTTCTAAAGTAAGATGTAAAACACCAATCAAACAAAGAAATCCTACAGTCACCCTTATTACTGACAACCAACACTATATAACCATTTTATTTTCCATGGCTCTATTTATTCTTTCTGTGATGTGTTATAAACTATAGCTGGTCAATTTTCTGGTACAAGGTCGTGGACTGGGTCTAGGATCTTAATACTGACCCTGGAATTCTGTGCCCCATCTTTCCATTTTCATCCTGTGGTCTCGTAACACCACACATTGCTCCCAGGCCTAACTTTGCGTAAAGGGAAGTAACTGTGCTTTGCCCAGAGCAATCTCAAATGAATGAAACTGATGTATTATTGTTTGTTGTAGGTGATAAATCCAGACATTTTGCAGGATGCTCACATCCTGGTGATCCATGCTGTAAGTACTTTTGTACATTTTTTAAGTTGGGTTGTTTTTGGCAGATTCCTGTACACTGGTGTTCTCTGCACCAGGAGGAATCAGCTGATTTGTCACGGCGTTTTATTTTTTGCCCTGTGAGTGTATTGTCTTTGTTTGGTTGCATGTGACCTCAAGTATGATTTTCTTAGGCTGTCCCGTTATCGTATAATTCAAGTGACATAAATCTATATAAAGCATGAAGCCCTAATCAGAAAGATATATTTTTTTCAAATTGGAGGGACTGCACTGCGGCTGAGTTGGTCAAGTGCTGGAATGCTTTGTCTCTTTCACTGTAGCTGGTATAGGTTCAAATCCCCTTGGCCCCACTGGCTAGCTGAAGGCAATGTTTGGAGATGTTGCATTTGTGCTAAGCACTGGGGGAACATTATCTTTCCATAACAAAAACATGACTAAGATGGTTTTTCAACTTCTGGGTATATTGATAAGGCATCAGTTGCTTATCAATATACCCAGAAGTTGAAAATCTATCTTAGTCATGTTTTTGCTAAGTACCCATGTCGCTTAAAGGACAAGTCCAGCCAATTTAGACAAAAACGTATTATTTTCCAAGTGTATTTGGAAAGATAACTGACTGTGTCACATTTGCAACCGAGAAAGCAAAGCCGTTAATTACTTAATTTAAAACCTGGAAGTGTGACGTCATTGTTCGCAGCTAGGGTAGGCCTGTCTCGTCGTGGCTGTTCTTTAAACAAGATTATCTGTCCAACAGCTAATAGCCTAATACTTCACATTATTTGATTGCGGCTGCTTCACCTTCATGTTGGGATACACTTCTGTCATATAAATAAAACACACTTGAGCAAGGCGTTAAACACCGGTTCATCAAATCCCCTTGTCCACCTCAGGTACATAAGTGAAGTTTTGCCAGTGGCTCCGAAGATTGCGGAATGTTCACGCTAAAGCTGTTTGGTGCATGTCACGTTATAATTTCCACAATAAGATAAACCCATAAAAAAATATAAAAGACTAGCAAATTTAATATTCAACAATATTTATAATAAACCAAATACAAAAACAGTAATTTAACTGTTAAATATATATAAAAATATTTTAATTTACAATTAGTAACTCACAAGTGATATTATGTAGTCACTGGTAGTATATGTTGAGTTTATACAACATTTTTGGGCGTGTACATTGGTCCTGGATATTAAACAATAATCCCCTAGGGTTTAAATTTGTATACTTATTTAATCCTTATTGGTATACTATTAAGCCTGAAGTAAAAAACTCAGCAAAAACCTGGGCAATTTACATGAACCTTTGTATGATAACATTGAGTTAGTGACAAATGAATCCCCTTCTGTTCAACAACTTTGTCAACATTCTCACTTATTTTACAAATATTTACACCTGTCCTTTAGTGTTCTAAATCCTCCCAGTTTTTGGTGTAGAGGAAGATGAGTAAAGTTGGTACACTGTGCTAACTCCCTATGTGTATCAAGAATACCTAGTTTACTATATACTTCAGTTTGGAAAAAAAGGGTGGTGACCAGACTACATGGAATCTCTAAAACATTCTCTGGCTTGTGTTTTAAAGACAAGTCAGTATTATATTGTAGCCACCAAGCCGATGAAACTTTTTGGGTTTAGTGTTACACCTGTTTGTGTGTTAAAAATAACATGCTTGTGTCCTGCTCATAACTTTATAATGCAGGATGAGATTTAAAAATCATTGTTGTAAAAACCATAAGAGGATGATGTGCTTAGCACCTTAAATTTTGTTTCTGGCTAATACCATTGCTTTGCACAATGATTTTGGGATAATTTGGTATAAATGATCACCATATGACGATTATGTGTTGCCAAGATGAAGATCAAGGTCAGGATGAAAGGTTACAGGTTTAGCACCTGTGATTTTGTGATTATTTGATGCTAGTGGTTTCTGTCAAAGATTGGGCTGATTTGTCGTCAAATAAGTGTAATCACCTTAAAGTACTGCGTAAAACCCCAATCAAACAAACAAACAAACAAACGTTAATAGGGTGTGGCATTGCTTCTTATTTTATGCCAGGTAAACAGTACAGCTTAATAATAGATAATCAAAGAATCAACTCCTCTACCATGTTAAATGTTTAATGTTTTGTTGAAACAGGGCAGGAAGTACCCATATGACCCCTGTGGTCGACCTTTCATCAATTTCCCCGCTAAACCTCTATGCCCAGAGTATGATTTTCTTATCTCCCATATTGATGTCCTAATCACCATGATGACTGAAAAGGTAAGTTAATGTCGAAAAAGAGAAGAAAAATAAATAACATATATTTGAGAACAAATTAGATTTTTATTATATTATAGTAGTAGATAAAATTGCAAGTGGTTGGGTGGGAGCATCGTGTGCCATGGTGCTCTGTCAGCTATGAAAGAGGCATCATGATGCTGATTTTTGGTGGTGTCCTATTTATGGTCCTGTAAATGTATCGTAGCGCCTTCTATGTTGCAAGCATCAATTAGGGTGGTTTCCTCCACCTATATGGCTGCCATGCCTTCATATGAGTGGAATAACATTAAGTACAGTGTACCATCCCAATCAATCAAACAAACAAACAAACAATTAAAATTTTCCCCAGGATATGGCGCTACAGACTTCTGGCGAGAAATGCTCCAAAAAAGTTTTGATGAAATTTTTTCAGAACTGGTGATGAAATATTTCGACAAAATGTTTAGAAGCTGTTGAAAGATTTAATGTGTTGAAAATTAATTGAAAACATGTATTTTTGGGACTTGCCACAGACATCTGTGTCAGTGCTTACAATAGAGAAAGATTTTCAGCCTTTACCTGGATAAAACTGCGAGCCTCTGTAGCTCAGTCGGTTGAGCACTGGCAATGCTAGCCAGAGACCCGAGTTCGAATCCTGATAAAGGCAAGCAAAATTTTCTTTCTCAACATTTATAAAAAAATATTTATATATTTTTATCAGATTGCTCTTAAAGCTCCTCCTGGTGCCTGGGTTTGCAGCACAGAGATGTTAATCACCATTCCAGATGATACAGGTAAGGGTGGCTACTGGTGGTTGAAGAACTGCAGTAAGATACAGTATATATTAACACGGAGAAAGAAAAGCTTGCATTCTTCCATTAAGGTTAAAAAGGCCATGACTACTGTGAAAATCTGATTCTTTCATATACATATGTATTTATTTGAAACTGACTTCACACAAAGCATGTTGAAATTAATCTTCACTTTACTTCATATATTCTAAATGAAAAACCTTTTGACACCAAAATTTTATAAATTCAGTGAAATTTGAATAAGACTCATCACAACTGTATGGCATTGAATACATCATTATCTCTGAAGGAGCCAAGTAAGAGAAAATTAACATCATTACAAAGTTTGTTGATCAAGAAAAATGCAATGTTATGCCAAAATGTTCGTCTCATTTCAGTTGTTGACTGGGAGCCTTGTGATGTTTATGCTGTAACAATACCCGTGGACAAAGAGCGTGCTAGATCACATAATATCTACAAACTGGACTCAGAGGTAATACAGAACGAGCTGTAATTGCTTAATGGCTCAGTTTGTGTCGCAATGGCTTGTTAAACTCCATCCATTGTGCAGGTTTGATGAAATTTATCATCGGGGATTGTTGGTGTTTATACTGGATTCAACATATCTTTCCGTTGTCCATTATTCTCTTGTATCTATTCTGCTCCTGTATTCATTCTGGATATGAAGCATTAACACACTAGGTGTTTTTTTCTGAGCATTGTTTGAAGGTCTTTCATCTTTAGTGGGGACGGAGCTAGGAAGTAAAGCTTACATTTTCTTGTAGCTTAAAGTATGAACTTCTTACAAATTGCAACAGTGTGTTTCTGCACTTCTTAACCTTTGCATAAAATGTAGTTTTATAAGTGGTAAATGGGGTCGAATTTGTTGAGCATTTAGGGTGTGTTTTATGTATTTACTGTCGTGTGTTTTATTATAGATTAATCATATAGAGTAACCCTTGCCTGTTTTTCAGGGTTATGTTGAAGACATAGTGTATCAGGCGGACATGGAATCTCTCATCAAATGTGAATTGCCTTCAGGGAAAGTACCAGTGGTAAGAAATGTCTTTTACCAGGAAGGATTGGTAATGGTAACATGTTCGAACAAGAAAATAAGTTTGTTGTTTGGATCTGTAGTTTTTCCTGTCTTTTTCACGTGTATCAGTGTTTACGTAAATTAAGCTGAGATTAAAGCATTCTCTTCCCATAACAATGGACATGCATCATTGTTTGATGTTCTGAACTGGCTTCAGATCAGATTGTCCCAAATTAAATTTTAGTACCACACAACAAAATTTGCTGTGAAAACTTCAAAATTCTAAATGCAGGTGGTTGGGTGGGAGCCTTCGGGGCCCTAGTGCTCTCTGGGCCAAGGGGCATCAGGAAGCTGCATTGTTGTGGTGTCGTGTTTTGTCCTGTTGTGTATTGTGATGTCTTCTATGTTGCCGGCATCGATTAGTATGGTTTCCTTTACCTATCAGGGTTACACGCCGTCATATAAGTGAAATAACTAAGTCTGGCGTGTTGCTCTTGATTTCAAAAATATTTTAATTCTTTAATATACAACTTTTTAATAACAGTATTAACCGCTCAGGGGTGTATTGAATTAAAATGAGAAATGTGTTAAAGCTCTAAACCTTTGCCATAATGTACTTTCTTAATTTTTTCAGCTATGTGGGGTTGTGTTCTTCAGTTTTAACGTGTCCCAGCGTCTCCTGTCATTCCATGTTATGCCGCCTCTTGATGCCTGTACTTATATGGGCGTGGACAGTGGGGCATCACCCTTCCAGGTAAGCTTCTTTATTAATAGTCTCGTTATTTGTCTCAGCTCTGTTTAAAGCTATCCTTAATCATCAACAAATTCCAGACTTTTACTTTTGTGATTACATTTTGCTGATTTATTTCAACGGTCTCCGCTGCTATTGTGACGTTGCAGAAAGATGCAGAGAGGTTAAACATGTTTTGGAAGACAATGTTCAGATGCTTTAATTGCAGTGTTTTTCTTGTCCATGTTGAATATGAACAAAACTGTCAAATAAATATAAACTCATGTGTGAATAGCGGGAGGTTGGGTGGGAGCCTCCTGTGCCCTGGTGCTCTCTGAGCTAAGGAGCACAGGATGCTGATTTGTTGTGGTGGTCTGTTTATGTTATGTAAATGTTTTGTTCTGTCTTCTGTGTTGCCAGCGTTGTTTACGGTGGTTTCCTTCACCAATTGGGCTGGCACGCTGTCATATAAATTAAATAACCTTGAGCACGGCGTAAAACCCCAATCAAAAAAATCACATTTGTAAATACAGTAAAATAAAAGTGTACAAAGTTGTGGATGGGCACAAATTTCTTCATTTCAGTACTACAAGGGCATGACGTTATTCAACAACAAGAATAACTCCATGTGGTGAATAACGTTGTGGTGGTCCAAACTCCCCTGGTTTTGAAATTTTATATGAACATTTGGTAAAATGTGATGTGTTATGCCTTTTTAATTAAGATATAAATAATTAAAGGAATATAAATTAAATAGAAGTTTGAATTCCATTATATTGCCATCATCATTTCCATCACTCACTCGAACTACCCGGAATAGGTTCAATCTGCCCGTGGACCTTAGGTATATAAAGGAAGTTTTCGGTGGCTGCGGAGATCGCGGGTGGTTTTTACCAGGTTTCTTCCCGGTTTTCCACCATACACAGGCAACGCAAATTATTAAGATAAGTAAGTCGTCATATAGGTGAAATACTCTTGAGTACGACGTTAAACACCAATTAAACAAACAAACTCACTCAAACAATATTTATGGTATTTAAGCATCACTATGTATTGTTTTTTTATGGTGACTGTTCATTGCTTTCAAAAGAACCCCTGGACTTAAGTAGCTATAGAATAGGTTCAATTCATCAACTTCTAAAGTATTTCTGCTTTTAGCTGTCATTCTTCTGTGATGTGATGTTGCCAATGGCAACAGGTGTTAATGAAGAAGCGTTTGTCTCAGGGGACAGAAGTTGGACTTTCGGAAAATCTTCATCAAAAACATTTGAAAATTGTGATGGAGTTGATTCAAGAAGTGACAGAGGAATTATGAAAACTGCCAGAAAAATACTCTGGAAAACTCTACATGACATCAAAATTAAACCTTGTAAGTGAAAAAGTGACTGTTGTAGTTTATTGAAGAATAAGCCTTGTAAGTGAAGAAAGTATTTTGTCTGTAAAATGTCTTGGATGTTTTATGTCCATTGTTTGATGTGTCCGAATACTGGTAGGTTGGTGAGGGTTGCCTATGCTCAGGTGCTCTCTGAGGGTGCCCTCTGAGGGTGCTCTCTGAGGGTGCCCTCTGAGGGTGCTCTCCGGGGGCATCAGGAAGCTGATTTGTTTTGGTGTCCTGTATTTGGTTTTGCAAATGTCCTGTAGTGTCTTCTGCATTGCCAGTGTCTTTTTCGTCTTGTATTGGGCAGTTACGCCATTATATACATGTTAGTAAAATACCCTTAAGTGCGACCTAAGAACCCCAACCAAATAAATTTTAAAATAGCAGTTCTCTGCTACATTGATGAAAATAAAAAGAAATAAGACTAAGCATTGTTCCATTCTAAAATCGGAACCAAATCATTTTTTGTGCACATTTTTGAGTTTCTTTTGCCCTGGTGCTCTCTGCACTAAGGACATCAGGAAAACAATTTGTTGTGGCATTTTGTTTTACTTGAAATGAAATGCTACTATTATGACAATAATCCAAAGTAAACAAACACACTATTAAGAATTGCCTTAAACTCCTACAAACTAAATAATAAAAATAAAAAGTATATTGTTTTTAAGATAAAATTTTCTAGCAAAGTTCTCTCACGAAAAAAGAAAAAAATGAATGTATTTATTCAACCATAAATGTTTCAGGTATAGTTGACGGTAGTTACCATTATCTGGGTAGCCGTGGAAGCGATCATCTGGAATATCAGCTTCATTGTCCGCTACAAACCATGAAAGACCTCAATCTACATTTTCAAAATAAAACACATTCCTATATTGATGTAAGTATTGGCAATTTATATAGGTAAAAATTCTTATCAACATTATGGATCAAGAAACTTAAGTTATCTGAAATATTGATGATAACATTGTTTGGCTTACCTCCCCTTTAATATTCAGTCAGTCTAAGATAGCCTGAGAAATTTGTTGACAATTGGCACTGGTTATAAACTTGATAAAATCAATTTCTTTCAAAGGCCTTGTGAAAAGGGTATTTTTCTCAGAATATAGAAATACAATCAACTTGGTGTACTATTGGGAGTGCCTTAATATTGAATATTCATACAAAACTTGATGGGCTCCCCAAAAAGTTATTTCACAGGCTACCAGTTAAATACCAGCCCTTTGCCTAAGGGCAGTATGTTTCCAGATTGTATTCATGCTGTCAAACTTAGCAATGGAGGAACATTATTTTTCCAATCCCACGAGTGACTACACATTTTATGGTTGTGTTAAAGAGTCGCAGTCTACTGTTGGAATACAGCACCATCATATAAGTGAAATACCCTTGAGCAAAGTGTTAAACACCAATCAATCAATTAATCAATCACCAGATAAATACCACTTGAACAACTGCAACCTGAAATGCTCATTGTGGCAAGAGACTTCATTGATTTATTTTGAAATGCTCCATCTGGTGACCATTAGCGTGTCTGACTCCAGATCCTCCTTTGATGTACCACACACAGACACAGGTTCAAGTCTCCCAGTGGACCTGAGGTATATGAGGGAGTCACACAAGGTGACTTCGGCAAACCCGGGGGCGGTTTTTACGAGGTTTCCTCCCGGTTTTCCGCCATAATGAGTAGAGCAGATTAAGAAGTGGAGAATCCGTTGTTATATAAAAGAAATACCTTTGAGTACGACATTAAACACCAATCAAACAAACAAATATATATTTCAATAGCCGCTGATGCATGAACCAAATTTTAGATGGCTTTGATATGTCTGGGTTCTTTCATTCGTCCACACTACGTTCCAGTGAGTTTTAACCTCTAATATAAAGTGTATAGCCATGAATATAAAGATTTCTATGTTTTTAATTTAAATTTAATTCTTTTCCAGCCAAGTTGTGATGTAAACGACAGTTGTGTTGTCATGAACAGCGTTCTAACAGGTGGTGTGATCACTAAAGCTAGCACAGCCATATCACACTGCTCTATGGAAGGGGAGATCACTCTAGGGAAAAACTCTCTCTACAGTGGTGTCAAGCTGGATATCAGTAAGGTAGAAGACATGAAGTGGTTTTAAAGTTGAACATAATCCTACATGTGATTGCTGCTAGAATAAAATAAAAAACGGTTTCCTGTGGGAATTTAATTACCTGTTTAAAGCATTTTTTGAGGCAGCGCCGTAGCTTTGTGTTGGCCTGCTAAGCCGTCTTTAATATACCCGGAATGGATTCGATTCCCACTGTGGATATAAGGTATATAAGGGAAGTTTTTCGTTACCTGCGGGGTTGGTGGGTTGCTTTTTACAAGGTTTCTTCTCGGTTTTTCACCATACTCCGACACAGCAAAGTCGTCATATAAATGAAATACCCTTTGAGCATGACGTTTAACACCAATCAAATAAATTTAAAAGATTGTAAATTTCTTCCCAAACTTACACATGCTTTAAATTCAGTTAGGTGCACTAGTTGTTGGTGGGAGTAACCTGTGCCCTGGTAGACAAGCATCGATTCATGTCTTGCATTTGTCAAAAGTCAAAATTTTGAATATTTTTTTCTAGTATTATAATGTTTCAGGGACGTGGGATTATGCTTATTATAAACATTTTAGGAGAGAAAAAAATATCATCACTTGAGAGACAAACTCTGTGGTGATTTTAATTAAACTTCTCACACATCTGTATTATGAAAGTGTCTTGAATCAGTTTTAATTTCCGGGTTGTGGGGGAAATAGCATTCTGTTTGTACAAGGAGATTTGTAACGTTTGCGATGCCTGGTTTCTCTTATTTCAGACAGAAGCTCCGGTGAACTTTGCCAATAGTGTTGTTGTCAGTGGCTTTTATATTCACCTAAAAACTCTGGGGACGACGCAACATGTACTCACAGTCCATGGCAGATTCGATAATTTACAGGTATTTCACAGTATGTTACAGGTATTTTCACTGTGGGGTGGTTTTTACAAGATTTCTTCTCATTTTTCCACCAAACACCGACAAAACAAAGTCGCCATATAAGTGAAATATTCTCGAGAATAATTAAAAGACCAATCAAATAAATAAATTAATTTTATTATCTAAAATTGTGAAACTAATTGGTTTGTTTGTACACCACACATTAAATGGGTCCTAGAATTGCTGTGTTATTTGTTGTTTGTGGTCTGTGTTTATATGGTAGTCTATCATATTTGCAACAAAAAATGAGTTAATGTGTGTTAACTCAAGGAAGCACACTATACAGTGTTTTTGCTCAGTATACTTAGGGGAATATTAAATGTTTAAATTCAAACCAAAGAAATCTTATAATTTTTCTAATTAAACATTAATTCAAGTTTCTTTATTCACCAAAACTTGTTATAACAGATATGCAATTATAAAGAATGGCGGGAAATAAAGCTCTAAGCGAGCTTGTTCTATCCCTGGCATGTAAATAATTTGATGCTGATGATCATCTACGTTGTGAGTTTATTTTATTATTAGGCGTCCGTATATGATAACCCTGGGACATTCTGTAATGAACCCTGGTCAGACTTCCTCCAGAGAACGGGGATTATTAAAGAAGACCTATGGGATACTAATGTAAGTCATTCCAGTAAAGTTCCAGCTCAATTAACTCTTCCACTAGAATTTACAAATATTTGTTGTGAAATCTTTTGAGAATATGACCTCTGAGGTACTAATGTAAGAATCTACAATATTCCATATTTATTAAACTTTTATATATTATAATCAAAATTCCACTAATGAAATGTTTTATAATATAAATGTTTAATTTAATTACCTTTTTGTTTCATGCTCCATTCATTTAATTTTAGTTAACAAAAGAACAGACAATATCCACTGCTAAGCTCTTCCCAGTGTTCCATGCAACAGAAGCGGTTGGGTTACGAGAGTGTCTTTGGTTACAAGGAGAGGCAGGCAATGGAGCTACGTTAAAAAGGTAACACTTGTTAACCAAAGTCCCCTAGATTCTCAGCCTTTACTTGGAAGAAAATCTGTGGTCCTTCTGACGGGAGCCTTTGTAGTTTAGTCTATAGAGCGGTAGCCCTGTACACTTCCCCGTGTTGGTACACTTCCCGGTGTAGGCATGTAAAATTGTCTTTGTCTAGATTTTTAAAGTTGCGTAAGTATTCAGTATTATCATGAATTCATAATAATATTGACCCCTTGAAGATTCACAGCTGTTATGGTCCGTCTCTCCTTTATTTGTCCCCTGGCAAAGTTGATCGCCAGACAAGCAAAAAAAGTGTTATCGTATTTCTGGTTGATCGTGATGCTAACCATGACTGTGTTTAATATGTAACAGGCCACCTTGTTAGTGAATCTCAGCACGGATATTTACAGACAACGCCTGCTGCATCACTGACTGTACAAGCCTGCTGCAACACACTGACTACAAGCCTGCTGCAACACTAACTGTACAAGCCTGCTGCAACACACTGACTACAAGCCTGCTGCATCACTGACTGTACAAGCCTGCTGCAACACACTGACTACAAGCCTGCTGCAACACTAACTGTACAAGCCTGCTGCAACACACTGACTACAAGCCTGCTGCATCACTGACTGTACAAGCCTGCTGCAACACACTGACTACAAGCCTGCTGCAACACTAACTGTACAAGC